>CAUYQS010085333.1:0-124462 GCA_963574585.1 Otolemur crassicaudatus
CTGAGAAAATGACATGAAGGCTGTGTTGACCAGTTGATGGAAGTATTTCAGATTGCATGTGAAAACCCCACACTGTACCCTAGAAGTGCATTAATGTACATAGTTACCGTTCAATAAAAAAAAGAAAAAAAAAAAAAGAATCAATAAAATTTTGTTTAATATTTTTAAAATGTGACAATATTTAATTCTCATGAAGGTAACAATCTGGGTCTCACACACAGTGATGATGTGAATGTAAAATGATACAAACATTCTGGAAAATAGTTCTATATCCAATCACATATGGCCCCTGTGAGTTTGTGTGTTCATCTCAAGGAACTCTCCTAGGTCTTCAGACTAAATATTTGAGGAAAATCCCCACATAGTTTCAACAGAAGCAGAAAGATAATCATTTTGAAATGTACCAGAGAACTCTGTTTTTCTTAAGATAAACTGTTTGATCAGAGCCTAATCTACCTGGGGCAAGTAAAATCACCAACTCCAGCTTTCTCTAGCCTACAATGTGAAACCCAGATCCAGCCCCTGTCATAATCCTATCCCATGTACAGAGTGAAGGAACTGAGAGGCACTGGTGAAGTTCAAGGTCCATAGACATAGGCTCACTAAAACACTGAAACCTAATTATCGGACTGAAAAATGGTTTCCTTCTTTATCACCACATTACCAAAGGCCTATTCTCTTCTTTTTCTCACCATGTATTCGGTGCCCACCTTCCGACAAAAAATTAGAATGCATACTAAAAGGCAAGAAGGCACCACGGAAATGGCTCAACGAGCATCAGAACCATAGTTATATTTGGCAGGAATGTTGAAATTATCACAAACAAAGAAACAAACAAAATTAATGATATGCTACAGGTTTTGATGGAAAAAGTAGCCAACAAGCAAGAATACATAGATAATGTATGTATGTATTAGCAGAGAGAGGGAAAATCTTTAAAAAGTCACAAAGAAATGTTGCTGATTAAAAATATTTTAACAAAAATCTCCATATGGAAATGAGGAGTGGCTTTGATAGATTCATTAGCAGACCAGACATGAGTGAGGAAAGAATCTCTGACCTTGAGGATTTGAGAATAGAATATTCTAAAACGTAAAGCAAAGACAAAAGAGAGAAAGAGAGAAAGAAAAAAGAACTAGAACATAATATTCAAGAGCTATGGAACAACTCCAAGAAGTGTAATATGCATACATTCAAAACATGAGAAGTAGAAGAAAGAGAAAGGAATGGAAAATAAATATTTTCAATTCAAAATTTTACTTGACAAATATTAATTATACATTTTAATGATTATGGGTTACATAGTGATATTGTGATACGTATTATACATGGGTGATCAGATCAGTATAATTAGTATATCCATCATCTCAAACATTTATCCTTTCTCTCTCTGGGAATCATCCAATATCCTCCTAGCTATCTGAAACTATTATAAAATACTGTTTTTCACTATCCTCATCCTTTAGTGGTACAGACCACTAAAACTGGTTCTTCCAATCTACCTGTAATTTTGTATCTTTAACAGATCTCTCCCTAGCCTTTCCTTCCTCTTACACATCCTCGCTTCTAGTACCCTCTGTTCTACTTTTAAATTCTATGAGATTATTTATTTATTTATTTATGGCTTCCACACATGAGTGAGAAAGTGTGGTATTTGACTTTCTATTCCTGGCTTATTTTACTTAATATAATGTCCACCAGTTCTGGCCATTCTGCCATAAGTGACAGAATTTCATTCTTCTTTTGTAGAGGAATGGCATTCCATTCAATGGTTTCTTCAACCACTTATTTGTTGTTGGACACCTAGATAGATTCTGCATCTTGACTATTGTGAATAATATTGCAATAAGGGAGTGCAGGTGTCTCTCAAATATAAGGACTTCCTTTACTTTGGGTAAATTTTGAGGCACAGGATTACTGAGTCATATGGTAGTTCTACTTGTAGTTTTTTGAGTGACTTCTACATTGTTCTCCATAATGACCGTCTGTATTAACTGGCATTCCTCACAAAAGTATATAAAAGTTACAGCAAAACTAGCAGAAGGAAACATAGAGTAAATCCTTCCAGACATTGGTCTGGGAAAATATTTTATAAAAAAGACCTCCAAAGCATAGGCAACAAAAGAAAAAAATGGAATTGTGTTAAATCAAAAACTTTCTGTATAGCAAGGGAAACAACAGATTGTAAAGACAACTACAGGATAGGAGAAATTATTTGCAAACTACTCATGTCAGGGGATTAGTATCCAAAATATTCAAGGAATACATTTCAACAAAAAATCCAAATAATCTGATTCTAAAATGGGCAAATGATCTAAAAAACATTTTCCAGAAGAAGACATACTAATGGTTACCAAATGCAGGTTAAAATGCTGAAAATTGCTAGTCATCAGGGAAATTTAAATCAAAATCACAATGAGATCTCATTTCACTCCAATTAGAATGGCTATTTTCAAAAAGACAAAAGATAAATGCTGATTAGGATGTTGAGAAAACAGAAGAAATATTTAAAACAATAATGACCCAATTTTTTTCTCAAATTAATGTTAATCACTACAGAGCCTGAAATCTCAGAGAAAACTGAGTAGAATAAATACTGCCTCCCCTCAACAGACACTGAGGTATAACATAATTTTTAATAATTCAAATTTTAGTGTCAGAGACAAAGAAAAAAATATTTGAAAGATGCCACAGAAAAATAAACATTTTACCAATACATGAAAAGATAACAATTACATTCAACTTACTGGAAACTATGTGAGCAATTTAAGAGTGAGATGAATATTTAAAATATTAAGAGAAAAAAAAACACATCAACCAGGAATGTTATACCCCATGACACTATACTTCAAATGTGACGGAAAATTAAGATTCACAGACCAATGAAAATTGAAGGAATTTATTCCCAGTAGACCTACTTTGAAAGAAATGTTAAAAGAAGTTCTTCAAATGGTAGGAGAATTATATAGGTCGAAAACTTGGATCTACATAAAGAAAGGAACTATATTAGGGTAGAAATAAATGCCATTAAAGTAAAAACTTTGTTTTCCTTAATTTTAATTGAACTAGTATTATAGCTCAAAAATATAACACATGTATGTATATATGTATGCTTCCATATGTATGTAGCCATATAAATACATTTATGTTATATTTACTTATATATGTTTGTGTATGCTTTTGTATACATAAAATGAAATATGGCAATGATATAAGAAATAGAATAGGAATATTCTGTTAGGAATATTTTGTTAATATCAGATAATTATGCTACATGTGAAGCAGTATAGTGTTATCTGAGAGTGTACTAGCGTTAGTTATATCTGGGATTAAAAACTCCAGGGCAACTACTAAGTAAAGTAAAAAAAAAAAAAAAAGTTAAAAAAGAAGTATACTTGACATGGAAACAAAAGAAAAGAGAAAATTGAATTATACAACAGGGTTACTTAAACCCATAAAAAGTAGAGAAGTGTAAAAGGCAAAATAGAAACAAAAACCAAGGGCAACAAATAGAAAACAGTTACACAATTGGTAGATGCTAATCCAATTATACCAATAAGTTACTTCAAACAGCAGTGGTTTACTGACATAAATTAAAAGATAAAGATTGTCAGAATGTATACAAAATCAAGACCAGTGATATGTTGTCTACAAGAAATTTTAAATATATGAAAAGATAATTTAAAATCAAAGGAATGGAGAATGATACATCATGCTAACCATAATAAAAGAAAGTGGAGGCGGTGCCTGTAGCACAGTGGTTATGGTGCCGGCCACATACACAGAGGGTGGCAGGTTCAAACCCAGCCCCAACCAACTAAAACAATGACAACTGTAACAACAACAACAACAACATAAAATAGCTGGGCAATGTGGTGGGTGCCTGTAATCCCCGCTACTTGGGAGGCTGAGGGAAGAGAATCACTTAAGCCCAAGAGTTTGAGGTTACTGTGAGCTGTGACATCACAGCACCCTACCAAGGGCAACAAAGTGAGACTCTGTCTCACAAAAAAGGAAGGAAGGAAGGAAGGAAGGAAGGAAGGAAGAAAGGAAGGAAGGAAGGAAGGGAAAAAAGGAAAGAAAGAAAGAGAGAGTAGCTACATTAATTTCTGATAGAGCAGACTTCAGAACAAAGAAAGTCATTATGGATACAGGGGCATTATATCATGACTAAAATTCTTAATGTATATGTGCCCAAGAACAGAGAATTAAAATGCAAAAAGTGGATAATTCCACTATTATGTTTGGAGACTTTAACACCCCTCAGTCAAAAATGGACTTATCCAGCATGCTGAAAAACAGTGAGAATATAGCTGAACTCAACAACTCCATAAATCAACTTGATATAAGTGGCTTCTATAGATTACTTCCTCCAATACAGATAGATTATATATACCTCTTAAAAGCACATGGCACAATCACCAAGATAGACCACATTCTATACCATAAAATACAATGTAGCAATTTGTTTTTAAATTGTGTGTACACTAGTTAACTCTCTCAGCCTTTAAAGAAAAATATTATCAATTTTCTACAATCTCTTACAAAATCAGATAAATATATAACAAGAAAAAATTATAAACCAATATCTTTCATAAATACTGATGAAAAACTCCTTAACAAATCTTAGCAAATTGATTTTTAAGTTATAAAAAGAATTCTACACCACAATCAATAGTATTTTCTCCAGATATGCAAGACCTGCTCTATATTTGAATGTCAGATAATACAGTCACTATCAATAGGACAAATAATAAAATTGACATTAATGGATCAATAGATGCAAAAAAGTACTGAGGCTTGGTGCCTGTAGCACAGTGGTTACGGCACTGGCCACATGCATCAAGGTTGGTGGGTTGGAACCCAGCCCAGGCCAGCTAAACAACAATGACAGCTGCAACAAAAAAATAGCTGGGCATTGTAGTAGGCACCTGTAGTCCCAGCTACTTGGGAGGCTGAGGCAAGAGGATCACTTACATCCCGGAGTTTGAGGTTGCTGTGAGCTGTGATGTCATAGCACTCTACTGAGGACGACATAGTAAGACTCTGTCTTTAAAAAAAAAAAAAAAAAGCACTTGAAAAAAATTCAACACACATTCATGATTTAAAAAAGCAAAAAGAATTTCATAATAGGGAAACATAGTCAACTTGATAAAGAATATCTACAAAAAATCAAACATCTTATTTACTGGTGAAAAACTCAAACTTTCCAACTAAGGTCAAAAACAAGGTTAGGCTTTTCCTGTCACCCCTGGTTTTTAACTTTTACCAGCAATACTGACTAATATTATAAGGCAAGAAAGGGAAATGAATAAAAGTAGACAGATTGTGGAGGAAGGAATTTTTGTTTTGGTTTGCACATGGTGTGATTATGTATGTAGAAAATCCTAAAGAACTGACAAACAAACTCTCCTGGAACTAACAAGTGATTATAGTAAACCGCAGGAGATAAGACTAATACTCAAGAATCAATTATTTTCCTATATACCAACAATGAAAAAATGAAATTTTGATTTTAAAACATAATACCATTAATTTCACCCCCAAATGAAATGCTCAGATATAAGCCTAAGAAAATATGTACAAACAAAGGCCATATAAGGAAAGCTGCAGAATAATTATGAAAGATACCAGAACTAAAAAGAGGAAATATTTTATGTTTATAGGTAGAAAGACAATATTGTCAGGATATCAGTATTCATGATTTGATCTATGGATTCAATGCAATACAAATCAAAATCCCAGAAAGTCTCTTTGTGTATATTGGTAAACTGATTCCAAAAGTATATATGGAGAGGCAAAATACCCAGCGTTGTCAATTCCATATTGAAGGAAAAGAACACAGTCAGAGGACCTACGTGAGCTGTCTTCAAAACTATATTATAAAGCTACAATGATCAATATAGTGTGATTTTGGCGAAAACAGACAAATCAATCAATGTAATAGAATAGAGAACATATAAATAGACCCACATATAGCCAACTAATATCTAAAGGAGCAGTAAAGGTAATAGAGAAAAAATAGTCTTTTCAACATATAGTGCTGAATGGAACAACTGAACATCTACATTGTAAGAAAATATCTTTCAAAAATTAAATTATAAACTGACATGTAAAATGCAAAACTATAAAATTCTCCAATGAAAGCTGAGTACAGAGGTTCAGGCCTGGAGAAATGCTTGAGTCCAGGGAGTCTAAATCGATCCTGGACAATAGAGTAAGACACCATCTCTAAAAGGAAAAAAGAGACAACACTCCCAGATTACAGATTATAACATGGGAGAACATTTACATGACCCAGAGTATAGTGATGAGCAGATACAACACTTACAGCACTTTCGTGACGGAACTGACGAATGAGGCTTTATTAACATTCAAAACTTTAGCTTTACAAGACAGTGTTAATAGAAGGGAAAGAAAAGCCACAAATTAGGAAAAATATTTGCAAAAACACACATCTGGTAAAGGACTGTTATCCAAAATATACTAAAAATTCTGAACACTCTATAAGAAAATGAACAACCCAATTTAAAAATGGGAAAAGACTCAAACAGACAGTTCATAAAAGAAGGTATATACATATGAAAAGATGCAAAACAATGTACATCATTAGGGATTTGCAGGTTATGATAACAATGAAATATCACTACACATTTACTAGAATAGCCAAAACCCAAAACACTGACAATACCAAATGCTGGTGAAGTTGCAGATCAGAAGGAACTCACATTCGTCGCCAGTGGGAATGTGCAAAAACAGTGCTGCCACTTTGACAGACTGTTTGACAGTTTTCAGAAAGTTAAACACACTCCTATCATGTAATGTGACAACTATACTGCTTGATATTTATCCAAATGAATTCATTCAAAACTTATGTCCACACAAAAACTCTTACATGGTTGTTGATGGCAGCTTTTATTCATAATTACCAAAATGTAGAAGGAACCAAGGCATACTGAATTAGGTGATTGAAAAATAACCTCATACAACAATATAATATTATTGAGCACTAAATAAAAATTACCTATCAAGCCATAAAAAGACATGGAGGAATGTTAAATCCATGTTACTATAAAAAATGAAAGACTCCATCATGAAATGACTACATATTGTATGATTAGAATTATGTGACATGCTAGAAAAGGCAAAGCTATAAAGACAATGAAAATATCAATGGTTGCCAAGGATTAGAGGAAGGGAGTTATTAATCCACAAAACACAAAAAACTTTTAGGGCACTGAAACTATTCTGTATGATACCACATGTCATTACATGTTTGTTGAAATCTATAAAAGTACCATCAGAGTAAACCCCATGTGAAATACGGTCATGGGGTGGTGGGCTATGTATGTGTGGGGACATTGGGCATTTGGGAACTCTTTGTAATTTTCCTGTCAACCTAAAACTTCTCTAAAAAGTAAAGGTTGGGTGGTGCCTGTGGCTCAAGGAGTGGGCACTGGCCCCATATGCCAAGGGTGGTGCGTTCAAGCCCAGCCCCAGCCAAAAAAAATAAATAAATAAAAAGTAAAGGTTATTCATTTTTTAAAAAGCAGGCAGTACCTTGTTTAATCTCATCTGAATTACTCTGTGCAGAAAGCCACAATATCAACAGGAGACACACTATGTATATGACTTTATTATATAGCGTTCTTATAGTGACAAAGTTATAAGGTTTAGTCACATCTAAATGTGACTACAAATGAGTAGCCTGAAGGGACCCTTGTATTGAATAGTTCTGCTGTGCTGGTTACATGATTCTACACACATGGGACGAAATGGCACAGAACCACACACACACACACTTTCCAGCAATGTCAATTCTCTTACATGATGTATATTACAGTTATATCTTTATGTGATTCCTATAAATTTATAATTATTTCAAAATAAGAAGTAAAAAGAAAATAAATAGTTTCTGACTATGCACTTTGAGTTAAATGATAGAAAAAAGTCATAATTAAGAAAACATCTTTAGAGGTATCGTTTGTAGGAATGTTTCAGGTCCTCAAGGTGCTCCCCAGGTTTGAGGATTTCCTAAAGGATCCCACAGGTATCAGCACATAGTTGTACTCATGGCTGTGATTCATTACAGTGAAAGGCTACAGTGCCAAATCAACAGAGATAAAAGCTATATGAAATAAAATCTGGGGAAAGCCAGTACAATTTTCAAAGGGTCCTCTTCCAGTGGAATCACACAAGACATACATATTTTTCCCCAGCAAGACAACACATAGGAAGTGTTATGAACCAGGAAGCTTGTTACAGAATCATCAGCTACAGTTATTATTTGACCTGATCACATAGACTCTGTCTAGGATGTACAAAGACTCAAGATTCCCAGATGGAAAGCAGGTGTTCAGTATAACCACATTGCTTTCCTAAACTGTTTATAGAATGAGCAACTATTATCTATTAGAGGTGTGAGGATCTTCCTGAAATCCTCATTCCCAGATGCCCACCTAAGGCTAACCCTGCAAGCAGGCCTTTTCATGGATAGCTATTTAGACCTCCCATGTTAACATCTTTATCCACAGCAGAGTCATACATATTGTAAAATCCTGTAACTCTACTGGCAGACCAGTAAACATATATCAAATATAAATATATGACATTATGAGAGGCCAGGATTCATGGTATGAGAAAAGAGAAATATAAATATAAAATGGAAAAAGTTGATGAATGCTAGGATGAACTAACTCTGTGGCATTAGTTTAGAAATAATATATCAGAAAATACTCATAATTTTTCAAAAAATCCATATCACCTACCTTCCTACCAAATTACCAACCTATATAGTTCTTTATGTTAAAGGGATCCAATTACAGTATTACTCCAGTAGGATGAACACATCAAGAAATTATATTTTGCCTCCAAAAACATTCCTTACTTAAAAGAACAAAGAATTTTTGAAGAAATTATCTATTCCAAGGCAGGGAAAAAGCAAACTTGGAACACTTTATTACACCAGAAAGTAAGAAAATACTATAAAAGATGGGGGAAGTGGTTTAAAGTGGCTTCCACTGGCCAATTATAGGATAATTTAAGCATGAAAATGTATAGTAAAAATAATGCTTTTTCATATGCTGAATGAGCTTACTGTAATTATAAGTGAGTAAATAAGTAAATACAAGTGGGCATGAACATAATAAATTTTTGAAATCTCCCTGCACCAATATATTATACTTGATTCAGGCAAAAATTGTTTATAAATGCTAAAATCATCAGTTCTTTATAGGAAATGGGATATTTAAATAGTCTCAGAGTATTTCAAAATAGTACTCACTAATGTATAATATGGAAGATGCCACCTTAATAGCTCAAATTAACACACAAACAAATAGTATCATGGACATTATATCCCCCCTCCCTGCACTGTGCTTGGAAGAACACGATATTACATACGTAGAATTATTGCCTAAATGTATAATTTGCATATAGTCAAGAGGAAACAAGACAAATCTAAATATTATTCTAAAAATGTCTGTGTCATGACATACAAAGAAAATTTGAAGAACTGTTTATGAGTTGGCTACAGAGACATACAAGTAAAATGCATTACCTTGCTTTGGATCAATTAAAAAATATATTTAAACAACATTATTGAGACAATTGACAAAATTGGAATATGAACAGTACATTGCATGTAATTAGTTATATCGATGTTAAATGTCCTAACTATGTAAATTTTGCTGTGGATGTGTGATAGAATGTCCTTGTTCTTAGGAAGCACGTGTTGAATCACTATGGGATAAAGGATCATTACCTGTGATTTAGCTTAAAAGTTTCTCCCAAAGGAGAAAACTATCAGAGAAAAGGGGAGAGAGAGAGGAGAGAAAGAAAATATAGTAAATGTGGCAAAATGATGAAAATTGATGAATACAAGGAATGATACACAGATTGTTTTTTTTTTTTTTTGCAGTTTTTGGCCAAGGCCGGGTTTTAACCCACCATCTCTGGTATATGGGGCCAGCACCCTACCCCTTTGAGCTACAGGTGCCACTCCCGACATACAGATTTTAATGAACTATGCTTGCAACATTTATATGAAATTGAGATTTTTTTTTAAAAATAAATAACCTTTTAAAGAAAAACAATTTAGGAAATTTTCCTCACACAGTAAATCAATTAATCAAAATAAAGTAACCGTCATTTGCAATGGTATTAAATATTGAATAAACTGATGGAGCCCCACTCACAGGAGTAAAAAGTAAGCCATGTGGGATTTTCATACTACTTTTAAATTGGATAAATTAAATTAGAAAGTAAAAACATTAAGCTACCACCTGGCACAGTTACTCAAAAAAGTTGTTATTAACTGATTGATTTTTGTAGTTTTTCTTAAATCACTTTATTACTTTTCTTTCTTAAATCACTTTATTACTTTTATATAAGTAATTTTTTGCTTTTATAAGTTGTAAAGCTGACTCATTGATTATAAAGGAAGTCTTATAATCAATAATGCTTTTGGCATAAGTGTTATGTCAAAAGAAGGCTTATTGTGGGCACCTATGAGAAGCTAAACTTAAAATCATTCTCTTGGCATTTCAAGTATCTCAATGCTCATGTCTAGGAATCTACAGATAGGTTACAGAGAACAGATTATCCCGTTCCTCATTGGTACATTTAATTACATTCCCAGTAATATCTTTGAGGAGCAAGTAATTAGAGACCAGTAAATATTAAAAGGGCTCCTGGCAAGTGCAGAGAGTGTCAGAAGTCACTTTTAACACCTTCATAAATCCTGATATTGATAGAAATATGAAAACCAATATTTCAACATACTCAATTTAATTATATTCTCATGATTACCTTTTTAAGACTTCTCACCCAAAGTGTTTCCTGTAGGAGAGGATGACTATATGGAAAAAAAATGGGAAGGTTCACAAGCGACCATTAGAAAAGTGTGCTGGACTAGAGCACCTGTGAGACTGGAGTTCGCCTCCATCCTCACACCCTTTGTACCAGGACTCTTGGCTCTCCCGTTTGGCCTGCTGGCCTGGGTTCTAGTCTCAGAGAAAATGAAATGCAAGGTCCACATTATGTCATTGGGGGAGGGGGGCTCATACTTCCACATATAAATTCTCCAGTTTAGACTTCCGATGTTGCAAGCAGTTAACAATGCTTGAATATCACACTTTAATGAGGTGGATTGGAATAATGCCTGGAGGAAGATGGGAATAAGTGGCTAGAAGATTTGGAAAGTTCCTTTTGCAACCAAGTGAGAGAGTAGGTCACGATAATATCTTAGCACCCCAGCCTACCCACCATACTGTTAACATATGGCCGGGAGAGTGATGCAACAACTGCTCAGGAATAGGAAACAAGGCCCAAACCCAACAGTGTGTAATGCCGAAAGTGCTGAAACCCAACAGTGTGTAATGCCGAAAGTACCTTTTAAGAAGATCCAAATCCCAGTCCATTTCTTCACACAGAATAGAGTGACCACTAGTCCGAGGCGGTAAGTGTAGACACCTAGAGGAAATAAGTAGAGCGCTTTGATAAAAGTGTTAACACATTTATCATAAAAGGCTTTATTTGTACAGTACCTGTCTTAATTAGAACAGTGTACTATGTGGGAAAGGCAGATATAATGTACATTTAGTTTTTACATGTCATAGATTTCCCTAATATATGTATATGCTATCAATGCACAGATCTAATATAAGATAATAACGTTGCTTAGCATGGGAAGTTCTCAGCGATATATTATGAAAACGTACTTTGTTCTATTTGGGGCTTAAAACTCACTAACACTAAATTTCATAAGACAGTTTCAATTGATCAGAGAACAAGTTTCATAATTCTCTTCTGAGATGATGTATTTGAAGATTATTAATGCTTTCCCAGGAAGGGAAAGGGAGAGAAAATGGAAAAGAACTAAGTCAAAGGAAGCAAACTTCCAGCTATGTAGGATTAGTGTCCAGAGATACTGTACAGCATGAGACTCTAGATAATAATGCTGTATTGTGTACTGAAAACCTGCTGAAAGAGTAGATCTCCGGTGTTCTTATCACAAAACAGTGACTATGGTCGTGATGGGCATGTTAATTTATTTGACTGCAGTTATAATTTCACCATGTATATATGTATCGAGACAGTATGTTGTACAACTAAATATGTACGATAAAAGTAAACATAAATATATGTTTTATAAAACAAAAGACTGAGTAAAATCTGTTATTTTCCTTTAGAATTTTTTTCTAGTTTGCTTTAAAATAGTATTTTTTAAAGTAACAGCCTAATGGAAAGTTTACAACCACAATAAAAGTTTTTTGAAAATTTTAACACATATGAATGAACATCCTCAAAGATAAGGTGCTGATGACTGCTCACAAATACGATGGCATCCTAGCCTTACTTAACATACAACTCAAAAAGTACTTTTCCTTATGATATTTTAATCTTTGAAGTAATTGGTATTTTCCCAGAAAAGCATGAATGAGGATCAAGGCTCTCTGTCAATATGCGTGAGTTTTAACTCCTTACTCATATTAAAATGTTCAGAATATCATGACGATACAATGTGGTATTCTCCTATATTTTGCTACCTATCTATGAACATCTAGCTTTTTCACAACAAACATTTTTCCTATCAATTTTCATTCAATATGAGTTAAGAAGCAGAATAATCTCTAAATATCCCTAGAATGGTTTCCACAAATACACCAAAGAGTTCGTGATTTTCTTCTAAAAGAATAATGTGATCACTTTATGATTATTTACATGAAGTTTTGCTAGAAAGGACTGAATACTACTAGTTGACATTTAACATAAATAAACATACAAAGGATGCTGAAAATGCATACACATTTTAAGAGAAAATAATTGTATTTTTAAAATGTGCAACTACTATGCTCTTGTATTTTCCTCACTGTTAAAGAGAATTGAAGGACTTTTTAGAGGAAAAGGTAAATACAATGAAAGGTAATTATATTGTTTCTTTCTAATTTACCTAACATTTGCCCATTTCTTTATGTCAAGAAGGAAGAATTCGTAACTTACAATTAAAATAGTCCTAAAAGGCAAGGAAACTGAAATGCAGTATAGTTCTAACCTCAGTTCATAATTAAACCTTTTTTTATTATTGGTATTTTCCCATCATTACCACACAAAATGGGAGAATCCTGGAGTAGCTTACCACAATGACTATCTTTATCATCTTTATACCTTGAAATTTGCTCTAGGTGAATCATGAGATCTAAATATGACTGTGTAATATTGCTGTTTCAACAATATTACTCATTTTTGAGAAGTCTAAAGAGTGTGACATTTATACTTGTGTCAGATAAGGATGGTGCCTGGTTCAGGGAATTCCTCAGGCTCAGTTATCATATCTGAGATTGCCACTGCATACCTTTTGCCACAACTGATACAAACTGTTTTGCCACAAGAGATAATGCTCACCAAAAAAGTGACCTACGCATCTTTCCATCGTGAACTGATTGCAACAGGAAAAGGCAAATGTTGTCAATGTTATACTTGGTCAGAAATTCTTACTTTAGTTATATGAATTACAGCATAATTGTAGACATAGCAAAATAATTATAAGAATTTTTAAGGAGAAGCAATACATCCATAATGCTAGAGCCCAAAGCAAAAGTGATTGTTTTGTGGGAAAATCAACACAAATAGGTTAAGAGACTATAGATGTATTCTTTATGATATTCTGTTTCCATGTGAAGTGCTAACATTCTGTTTGTTATTTTTATATTTAGGGTTTTTTTTGTTTTTTTGGTTTTTTTGGAGACAGTCGCACTTTGTTGCCCTCAGTAGAGTGCTGTGGCATTATAACTCACAACATCTCAAATTATAACTCACAACATCTCAAATCTTAATGCTTGTTCACCTTCCTTTGTATCAAAAAAAAAAAAGAAATTTATGAGTTTATTTTACACCATCCCTCAAAACCTACATATCTCTATTCACGTATCATCAATTAAGTCACTTAATTTTTTAGGTATGCTGTGCTATAATGTTGTCATTTGGACAAATTCACATAGCTGTCATTAAGGAATAAATTACACTAGAGAAGTAAGAAGACTTTATTCAAAGTACTGCAATAGAGATGACTTTTGAACTCAGCTATGCTTAAACAAAGGGCTGGACCCATTAATCAACCTCTGTTCTCCCTGCCCTCCTTCCCCCACAAATAAGTTCCCGTGTTCAATAGCACAGTAAGGTGATTCTAGTTAACAATAAAGTATTGCATATTTCAAATCAAAATAGAAGATTTGAGATGTTCCCAACACAAAGATGTAACAAGTGTTTGAGGTGATGGATATTATAAATGCCTTGATTTGATAATTACACTTTACTTGTATGTATCAATATTTCACACATATTTCACACATATGTATAATTATTTTATATCAATAAGCAAAGGAACTAAAGCAAAGACCAGTGAGATTTATAAGAGCTGATGTGGGGGTCAGTTATAGTCCATCTGTTTTTTTCTTGATGTCTTTCTTTATTTACCCAAGGAAGAGCAAACTTTCTCTCATTTTGGCAAAAGGCAATTTTACTTCTAAGAGCCAGTCTCCTGCAGAAGTTAGCAGAAGTTAGGCACCCATTTTTCCACAAAAACTGGGAGAGAGGGGTGCTATCTTCCTGAATGGCTACATTTCAAAAGGATCGCCTCCGGGTAATGGAAACATTCGAGGGTTGTAAAACTGTCTAGAAGCTTTTTAAAAGGCTTATATCTCAAAGGAGCAAATAATTAATTTACAGTGAAAATGTTTCTAAAGTAAATGCTCTAAGAAAGCAGAGGTCAAGGGCGTTACAGAGAAAGAAGCCTGCTTAAAGTCTGATCCCACTAGGGGGAACATGCAGGGCTTCTTGATCACTGTGCTCTGACTCACAGTAAAAATTCAATCTCCAGTGCTAGATATTGGACCTGGAAATGATTATGGGGAAATATCTGTGGTATGTAAAACTCAATAATTATTTTGATTTTTGTCTTCTCTCACATAAATATATTGGACAAAATGTTCTTTCAGTTTAACATGCTACAATGCTATTTTTCTAAGACCCCCATTTCTTTATAGTCTCTAACAAAAAGTTGAAGAAAAAGATAGAGAAGGAATGAATGTCATTGATAAGAAAGCACAGGTGGAAAAAGAAAAGAAATAAAACAAAATAATAATAGTAACACCACCAATGACCAAATGTTTAAACCTTAAACAAGACAAGAAGCTGGAGGTTTATAATGTGAGAGTCCGGCAACCTTGACTGTTTTTGTGTGAAAATTAAGTCAAATATAATTGAGAGAACTTGTTTATTGATAGTAATGATCTTTTTCCATTAGAAGTATTGTGACCTGATCTTATTCCATTTTCAAACTTTTCTGCAGGTATAATAACTTTTCTGAAATATTTTAATTCTTGGTTAATTATTAGATATATGCTTCCAAACTAACTAGACTAATTATTAGCTAAATGCCCTCCGAGAGTTTGTGCCCTCTGTAATTAAGCTCTTCAGCTATGGTACCCAGGTAGGTCATCCATACTTCCCCCAGTCTTTTAAGGCAATTCATTTACATAAACAAAGCTTACTCCAAACTTGAATAAGTCTTTTGACAATCTACAATTTAAAATTAAACAATAAAAGTTAAGCTAGGAATCTGTTCCGACAGTTTCTAATATGAATAGACAATACATTGTTTTTTTCTCTATTTTTGCTTTGAACAAATTTCAGTTGACTCATACCTTATTCATTTTTTTAATGTTTTAAATTTCAGTTGCTAGCACAGCAAAGAATAATGGACAAAGCTAAGAAATGAAACATTCATTCAGATTCAAATGCCAATTCAATTTGAGAGCTCAGAAAGATGCAGCTGCTTTGAGAGATAAGGAATTAAATAATATCTTATGGCATCTATTAAAACTATGATTAAAATACATAAGTCCAAAGCTTGCAAACATAAAAAACTGTCTATTAAAAAAAAAACTTAAAGTAGTAAAGGAAGTATTTTTAAAATGCATAATATGAACAATATGAAAATATAGTTGACATTTTTGTGGTGCATTTTAGTCTGCAAATCTCAATTGAGTTTTTTCAAATTGCATTCAACTGTGTAGTCCAATGTTTTGTTCAAACCTTTCCAAAAATATTAAACAAAAATCCAAAATTTGACTAAAAATCCTTCTTTAAATCTAATAAAACCAGAGATATACTATTAATTAAGAATGAATATCCACTTCCCAATCTGTTCCTTTCCCCTTTATAACTCCTCGGATCTATTCATGGGAAATATTAGAACATTAAGTTTGTAAAACATTGGAACTAATATAGTCATATTTGATACATTGTTGGCATAAGTAATAACCTAACTGCAATAATAACTGATAATAATTCACAGAATTACAGTTGAGATTCAATAACTAATGTCTTCTGCCCCAGCCTCCTTAGAGGGCCTGTGTATTGCAAACATTCAAAAATAAATAAATTAGAGAATGTGCAGAAACCCTAGTTCCTTCAGATCTGATACTCAGAATGGGAACAACAGTATTAATAATCCTACCCATCCTCCATTGTGTCTCAGTTTGCAGAGGACTTCTCTCCACGTATCTTCCTCTGTATCCTTAGAAAACAGGATAGCTAGGTTCAATTGCTGGGATAATATGCGGGCGGAGCGTGCCCTGATGTTGAAACACACAGTATTTAGCAGTGTAGGAAAAGATAATTTACTTAATGGAATAAAGTCAATAAGAAGAAAATTTAACTTGTTAAATCCTTCTCAAAAGAGTGCAAAAGATTTGTACATACCAAAGTATTATTTTTCAATACTAAATACAATCTCTCGCTTCTGATCATAACCCAGTTTGTAGTTCTGGATATGTTCAAAAATTAGTATGGTGTTTGCAAAACTTGCTCATGGTGACTAAGGAAAATTTTATATAAATTAATTTGAATTACTCCTGTATTTGCATACATACATATATGATGTGTGAAAAGAAATAACAGTTTTCTGTACCAATTTTTATATAATGTTTACTAACATGTATTTATTTTCTCCCAAAAGTAAACTAAATATTTAGGTTTGTTTAAATAAATTGGAAGTCACTTTTAGCATTGTTGTAAATTTCATTTGATTTGTTTATTTTAATTTCAGTATGCATTTTCAGTATGTCATGAGTGTTTTAAATGACCAAGTAGTTTTGATATTTGTATATAATCTTATTTTTTCAATGTGTCCTATTATCTTCAATTTGTTTTTAAACACAATTAAATTTTCTCCTACCTACTCGATAATTGAGAATGAGTAAAAGTCAAGGTTATTATAGATACAAAATTCACAAAAGCACAATTTAGGAAAGAAAGATAAGCAACCAATGAAACTTTGTACTTATAAAAGCATGTAAGCCAGGATAATACAGAATATATTTCATTTATTTAACAGATGTTTTAAAGGTTATCTTACAACTTTTAAATATTGGGACATGTGGTATGTGGGCCTGAGTATTATTCTTGGCCTAGGCACTAAACATTTTAAGGATGAAACTGAATACATAAATATTTACATAAATCTAATTGCATTACCTGAAGATTTTATGTTTTGTTCTGGACTTTCATTGGTTCCATCTTTTGAATATTGCTTTTCTGAGAATAATTTACCAAGTCAAATGAAAGAGTCTCTCATGGAGCAAAGAATGATCAGTGATGACAAACGACGCCAGACAACATGATTATTAAATGTAGCAGTATAGAGGTCAAAAGCAACCCCAGTGCCCATCAATCCATGAATGGATCAAAAAGCTGTGGTATATGTGTACCATGGAATACTATTCAGCTATAAAAAGCTGATGATTTTTCATCTTTTGTATTTACCTGGATGTTTCTGAAACACATTCTTCTTTGTAAAGTATCACAAGAATGGAAATTTAAGTATCCAGTGTACTCAATACTAACATGAATCTGATAGAGAAACTACATGCCCATAGGCGAGAATGACACAAGTATATTCAAATGGGGGACAGGAGGAGGGAAATGGGAAAGGAGAGGAGTGAAGGGATTGTTAACTCTCACCTGGTAGATACATTGTGAGGGTGCACAGCACACTCCCAGGAAAAGGGCTCAACTACCTCAACTACAACTTTACCTTAGAAACACAAACAATGTAACCTAATCATTTGTACTCTTATGATAATCTGAATTTTTAAAAAAAGAAGCTTCAGAATGGGAAAAAAAGAATAATTCGATGTAGTGAGATTAAGTGGAGGATCATGTGGGTCTGAGAGAGAAAGGATAAAAGGAGGAGACACTGTGAACTTGATTGAGTTTTGCTTCAAATAAAAACAAATAAATGGAATAGTATTTTGCCAAATAATAAATACGAGAAAAAAGAAACAGCACGGTTGTTTTCCATTGAAAACATTCCAGTAGAGCCGAAGTTGAGGCTGTAGAAAAGAAGGGATAGGACTCGTACTGCCAAGTCTAGTCACAGGTGGAAAGATCTGGTTTTACAGGGGCATTGAGAGTTGAAGAGAAGCTTGGAGAAGGAAAGATGTGTCTGTGTGTGCCGACAGGCGTTAACGTTGGTATGTGTGTGCAAATGGATGTCTAGAGTTCTATTTGGATTACTTCAGAGCAGAGGAAGCAAGATATTGATCTAAGAGTAATAATAATAATTCTATCTATTCTGTAGTGTTGTTGAGGTGGTTAAAGGAATTAATATATGTAACAAACTTAAACTGCTACATGGTATGTTTGTATCACCTGTGGTAGCTTAGCAACTGTCATAGACAATTCCTCTAAATATGTTTGCTGTTATTTTGACCAAAGTCTTTTAAAAGAGTCCAATTTTTTAAATTATTATTAAGGGCATGATAAAAAAAATCTAAAAATGAGAAGATTGCAAATGAGATATTGAAAACAATAAATGCATTTTTTTTCCTTTTTAATGTATCTTTGCTTACTCCTCCAACTTCTCACACTTGCTTTTGCTTTGTTTTCCAGGTTTCTATCACCTTATTTTCTTGTAACTAGTTCACTCCCTCCCATTGCCGTCCTGTTTCTTCCTAAGTGCTGACAGTCTTGGAAAGTGTTGATGTCAGTACATGGCCTAAGTAGAAGTGTGTAACTATGCAAGTTTTTAAAGCACCTAATAGAGTCATCTTATAATTAAAACCCCTATATTCTGGTGCTCAAACACAAAATTAGTTTCTTGAAACTTTCTAAGGTTAATAGAAATGTGCAACAATTGTGATATATTCTATTTGCTCATTTATCATTCTATAAGGACTTTTTTTTTTATTTCAAAGGCACAATCTTTTCGGTTACATGCATCAATTTTGTAATGCTTGAATCAGGACTGTAAGTGTGCCCTTCACCCAAATAGTGTTCATTGTCTCTATGAAGTAGGTCTCTACCTCTTCCCTCACCCCTCTCCTTGCTGTTTGATTTCTACTGAGTTTTACTTCCCTGTGTACTCATTAGTTGGTTCCAATTTAACAGTGAATATATGTGGTAACTACCCATCTAAATCATGTTTCTGTCAGTAAAAATGGCGATTGTGCCCCTTTTAATAAAGAGAATGGTATAAACCGAACGTTCTTGGTGTGGAGGATGAAGTTCCTAGTGTTTACCAGTACTAGTTTCTCTGCTTGTCCACTCAGGTGGCATTGATTCTGGTGCTGTGACCGGACGCATTCAAGCGGGACCTTATAGGTTGAAAGTTCTTTCAGGTGTGCAATCAGCACCTTGTTCTCATGTGTCACTCAGTCTCAGTGGGAACTATCAGTGAGTGGGCTGCAATTAATCACAGCTAGTATGGAGAGGCTGACTCTATGCATTATATATATTATATATAAACACACACATATGTATATATAAACAGAAAAACAACTTCATAGAACATGTGGTGCTTGTCTATATATATATAGATATCTAATTTTAAATAAAATAAGAAGATACTTCAAGAACAATTAACTTTTTATTATTTTACTAATTTATTTTACTATTTTATGTTATTATATATGAAGTCACTATCCTTTTTGTATGAGACTGAAATGGAGGCAAGCTTCCTAGGTGTTATAATAATTATCTCCAACTGGGCGGTGCCTGTGGCTCAAAGGAGTAGGACGCTACCCCATATACCGGGGGTTCCGGGTTCCCACCCAGCCCTGGCCAAAAACTGCAAAAAAAAAAAAAAAAAAAAAAAAAAAATTATCTCCAACTATAATCTATAAATAATTTATTTGACATAAAAATAAAGACCCTTCATTTTATATGAGTTAAAGAGTTTAGAACACTTTTATAATAGTATTAACTTAAACTCCTAGCAATTAGTAAATGAATATCTTCTACTTTCTACATAATCAAAGTACGTTAGGTTTTAATGTATTTAATATGTTTACAATTCAATCTCATTAAAATTCTTCCCATAAAGGTTTTACTTATCTTTCTATGCTACTTCCAAGTCACAGTCTTCTCATTCAAACGCCTCCATACACTCGAGACCATTTAAAATCCACCACTTCCCTGAACTTATGGCTTCCCACTGGAGTCAAGAGGCATTTAGTCTAAATTAGAGTCGGAACATGCTACCGGCTGCTGGCCAGAATCATTCTAATTTTTCTACTTAGGTCATCATTATTTAAGCATGGAGAAGCTGAAACAGCAGCTTCCTTCAGATCTTGCTCCCTGTAGGTTTTCCTTTTACTAAATGAAAATCACAGACTTTACTGCTCCACCAGAGATAAATTATCATGTGTTTATTGTTTATTTCTTTTGTAAATTCATACCTATAACTATTTTGGAGTATTGATTCTTGTTCATTTTTCTGTATTTAATATGCTCTATATGCTTTTTAACTAAGAATCAATAATTATCTTGCTCTCATACTAATTTGAAATGATTTATTCCAAAGGCAAATTAATATTAAACTAGCTTATAATCTTATTGCCATATATGGAATGATCTTAATGCAATGAGGAGGCTCCAGTAGTCTAGGGGGAAAAAACCAACTTTTGACAAAAAGCATGTCTAAATTTAAAATGTATACAAATTATGGCTAAAATGTCATTTTATATTAACTCTCCAAAGAAGATTTATTTTCAATGTAAATAACAGATATTTCATTGTTTCTAGTTTTTATATTTTTTCTCTTAATTCTTGCATTCTTATAGGTAATTTGAAAGTTTTTGTATTATCCTTACCATTTTTAGTTGAATTTTTTATTTTTACTTTTTAGAAATAGAGTCTCACTCTGAGACCCAGGCTGCAATGTGATGACCCTTCCATAGCTCACCATACTTGCATATTTCTGGCCTCAAGCAATCCTCCACCTCCAGCACCAATTCCTGAGTAGTTGGAACCATGGGCATGTACCACCACATTTTGCTAATTTTTTTTTTTTTTTAAAAGAGATGATGTCTAGGTCTATTGCCCAGGATGGTCTTGAACTCTTGGCCTTAAGCAATCTTCTTGCCTTGGGTTCCCAAAGTACTGTGTTTATGGGTATGAGCCACTGAACCTGGCCTACACTTATAATTTTTAATTTAAAACTTTAAAAATCAGAGAGATGGCATTTACCAAAGACAAAAGTATTGTTAAAAGACAACGAAAACAATTTAATAGAATACATGGTGCTCGCATATATATAACTTTGACTCAAACTGCACAAAATCAATACAGGTAGCCAAAATATCTGTACCCTCATAATATTCTGAAATAAACAAGAAAGAAAACTCAAAAATTAACCCTATCTTATTTATCAATATCTCCAATTATTATTTCAGATGCGTTTATATCTGATTATTTGTTTCCATTCCCTCAGATAAATGTCACATTCATAATTTTGATGTAAAATCCGAATTTCTTAGCATGCTATATAGTGCTTATTGAACTTGACCACAATCTACCTTCATCAGTCATGTCTCTTCTCTTTTCATTTCCATCTTTTTAAAAATTATAATATATAATTTAAAATTATAAATATATTTAAAATAGTTATATCTTTCTATATGTTATTATCTTTATTAGTTTCTTTCCATAAGTCTGTCTTTCATCTTTTTTTAAAAAACAATTATTGTGAAATAAGTATAGATGCAGAAGAAGGTGTAAACATAACACACAGAAGCTCCATGAACCTATCACCCAGTTTCTCTCAATGAAAATATCTCACATAATAACTACAGTACAATATCAAAATTAGCAAATAGAAACTGTTCTAATTCACATAATTTATTCAGCTTCCACAGAGTATACAAGTGCTTATATCTACATATGTGTGCTTGGAGTATATTCTATGCAATATGTAATCACCACCATAACAAGACATAGAACTAATCCATTACCATCATTATCCCTCTTTTCTCAGCCCTTTGCCCAATTAAAATCTATACAACGTTTAAGCTACAGTTTAATTACTACTGTTTTTGGAAGTTTCCCTGATGCTCCCTGGTGTGTGGTTTGTCCTTGTGTTCTCAGAGCTCCCTGTGTGGGCTACTTCAGAAACCATTACTGCATTACATTCCTGTTACTTTTAAAAGTTTGTCTTACCAACTAGACTGAGAACTTTTTGAAGCTGGAAGATTGAATGAAGTGTTGTGTCTTGAACGGATACCCACAGGGATAAGAAAATTTCCAAAAATGCCTATGATAATCATACTCAACCTGTAATTTAAAAATACCATTTGCTACAGATGAGTGGACATTTAAATGTATATATGCTTTGGATGCAGTTTTAACACAAATTTATTATAAAAGCAAGTATGAACAAGGATGAAAAGAAGTAATTAAAAATTAGCTGCTGATAGCATGGTCTAGTTTCGTTACTAAAGATGCCATCATCATCTTAATTACTTTACAGAAAGTTATTACTTTTTTTTTGTAAAAAGAACTAAAAATTGTTCAACTGGCCACTGTGTTCATTGGCTAGTAAACCTGATGAGTGGGTGACTATTCCAAAATTCATAATAGTTAAACAAATCTCTAATGAGAAATTTCAAATGCCTAGAGGTATTTGCAAAGCAATTCACCATAGATTTAATTGCAATACCACTTCCCTAGGCTATATCTTCAACCTACAAAATTCAGATGCATTTTATTAGAGTTTCAAAAAAGATGCATAAAAGCAAATTAAATTCTGTGGTCATTATTTTAATCTATTTGTGACTATAGACACTTTAGCACCTGATTTCAGTTTTGAATCATTCTTGATCTTGGCCATTTTGAAATGATACATAGATATACTTTACATTATTAACCATTCTTAATATTTTTAAGTAACATTATTTAAAATCCTAATTATAAACAAATGACTTATATCAGAAGTAGGAAACATATTTTTAGTGTTTGAAATAATGATATAAATGGAATTAGTTTATTAGTTTCAAGTTACCACCACATCTCAGAATCCTATACTTCTTAAAAAATGTACTTTAGTACACACTATTTTTCTCTCACACAAAAACTTGTATGTATCAAAAATAATTTTGCTGCATTGAACATTTTTTTTGCAAGAAATAGAGAAAGATAAGCCTAAAAGGTAATTTACAAATATAGAAGTGTTTCATGTAAAAAAAGAGTGGTTATTCATTAAGTTTTATATGGCAAAAGTGAAGATAGATGAGATGACTACTTACGGTCTATATCAATAAAAGGAAACAGTGTAAAGGTGCTAGTTCAAGAAGATTGACTTTATATATAGTGTATTTCTTAAATATAATAACTTTTTATTAGTCACTTTATAAACTTTAACAAATTTAAATTTTCTAACTTTGAAATAAAGTAGTAGCTTTGATGTAAAAAATAAAAAGATGTGCTAAGAAAAGAATATTTTTTAAATTATATTTTATTAAGACCTATAATTTGAATCATTCACTCAATAAATATGTAAGAATATATGATTAATATTACTCATCTGTGGAATCTAAAAAGTTGGTCTCATAGAAGTAGAGAGTAGAATTGTGGTAATCAGAGGCTGGAGTGATTTGACAGGGGCTGGGAGAGATGTTGGTCAAAGTGTACAAACTTTCAGATAAATAGGAGGGATAAGTTCAAAGATCTATTGTACAACGTGGGTACTCTCATTAATAACATATTGTATTCATGAAAATTACTAAGAGAATGAATATATTATTACCAAAAATATGATAAAGTTATGTTAGATAATGTGTATGTTAATTATTAATAGATGTATGTTTGCTTAAAACTTTATGTTGTATATGACAAGTACAATTTGTCTTTTTTAAAATGAATAAAGAAATGAAAATATTAACAAAAGTTACATGAATAAGAATCTACTCTTAAATGTGAGAATTACATGATTAAAAACATACCCTGTTGCCCACAGAGTACCACGTTTTTCCATGTATATGGAACTCTTGTGTATAATGTACATCCATGTTCCCAAAATTTTAGGAAAATATTTCTCATTTGAAATTTTAATTCAAATTTTCTACTTCCCTTCTTTTTTTTCTTTGTTTATTATTGGGGATTCATTTGTTTATATTTAGGTCTTTGGTTTTTTATTATAAATGAATTATCACATTTATTTTTAACATATTATTGTACAAAAATTTATGTAATAATTATAAAACACAAGCAAATATACAATGTTTATGCACGTAGACCACTAAGAGCCCCATCTCACTGTCAATTTCTACATTTCCAGTGTCTTCTGAAGAGTCCTTTCCTCATCCCAATAAATTTCATCATCCTCAATTTCATTCACATCATTGCCAATGCCACATTTTTTAAACAATTTCACAACTACTTTCTTCTTGACATCATTCCTTTATCTTAGGGTCCAATCTCAAACCAGGGTGATGAAAACCTTCTTAATTCTGCCTGAACGTGTTAAATTACCACTAGCTGACTATATCCATGACCTCCATTATTTCTTCATTAGGACCTTAAAGGGCTTGTTTACTGAAACATCAAGAGGTTGCGGATAGCTGGTTAGCCCAGTAGGTTTCACAGAAAGATCAGTTTTCAGGTCTGCTGTGATGACTGTATTACAGGGTATTATTTGACATACAATTATGTTATTGTTTTCTAGAGTTATACTTTTAATGCATAAACATAACTTAAAGAATTAAAGACATTTATTTACATGTACATAGATATGGCATTAGCACATTATAGCCCAGCTATAATGCATATCCATATCATTCCCTCAAAAATGTGGGCAAAAATTCATATTACCCATGGCAAAATTCAGGGAGTTCACTCTTTTCTGGGATGAAGTATTAGAAATGCTTGCAGAAATATTTACAAGCCCATGTGTGGAATGCTAATTTAGATACTTGTACAAGGTGCAGCATTATAATAAATTTTACATGTGCAAATGTTACAAAAAATCTCTATATATTGGTATTAAATGCAATTTTTACCATTTTAAAATATATTTTATCTTGAAGAAAAGAATGAGAAAACTATCTTTGACTCAGCCACGTATTTATCATTTCTGGCGTCCCTCTCTGGGCAGGTTTAATTTTCCATTCATTGCCATTTTTCTTCTGATTGAAAAACATCCTTTAACCTTTCTTTTTTTTTTTTTTTTTTGTAATACTGGTTAACTCATGACCAATTCTTTCAGCACTAAAAAGAAAAATGTTAAGAACTAAATAATACTTTAAAATGTATAGTCAATCTTATTATTTTCACCACATGCTGTGAATGTTTTTCTTGTGATGATTAAAAACATATATGAAATTTACCCTTTCAATTTTTTAAGTGTACAGTGAGGTATTGTAAGCAGGAAGCACGATGTTGTACATCAGATCTGTCCCACTGTTTTATCTTGCCTGACAGCCCCACATTTCTTTCTCCAGCCCTCAGCCGCTGGCAACGACTATTCATTCTGCTTTCTGTGCTTATTAAGTTTAGATACCTCAATAAGGATAGTAAATCAGTATTTCAACTCACACGGATAAGCTACTCACATAATTGCCTTAAGGTTCAACCATATTATAGCATACGTTAGGATTTTTGCCCTTTTCTGCCCAAATAATATTGCATGGAATGCATGTACTACATGTTCTGTATCTATTGACAAATAATTGGGTTGTTTCTGCCTTTTGGCTATTGGGAACAATACTGCAATGTATATGGGAAGCAGATATCTCTTTAAGATTCTTATTTCAGTTTTGGGGGGAATAAATAGCCAGAAGTGGGACGGATGGGTCATAGGGAAGTTCTAGTTTTCATATTTTAAGGAGCCTCCATATGGTTTTACATAGAAACTGTTCGATTTTACATTTCCCCCAATAACACATAAGGATTCCAGGTTTTTCACATCCTTGTCAACATGTGTTATTTTCTATTTTTGTTAGTGTTTGTTTGTTTTTATTTTTTATACTAGCCCTCTAATCATCTGGCCATCCTAACAATGTAAGATGATACTGCATTATGGTTTTAGTTTGGTTTTCCCTGATGATTAGTGATTAGTTACTTTCTGGCAATCCCTATGTCTTCTTTGGAGAAAGGCATATTCAAACATTTTCTCCATTTGTAGGCCAGGTGCAGCAGTTTGCACCTGTAATCCTAGCACTCTGGGAGGCTGAGGCAGGAGGATCACTTGAGCTGGGGACTTACAGACCAGCCTGAGCAAGAGGGAAGCCTTGTGTATCCTAAAAGTAGAAACATTAGCTAGGCATTGTGGCAGGCTCCTATAGTCTCAACATTTTTGGCACCAGTAGTCCCAGTTTCTCATAAGCCTAAGAAAGGAGGCTTGCTTGAACTCAGGAGTTTGAGGTTACTGTGAGCTAGGCTGACACACAGACTAAGACTTTATTTTCAAAACAAACCAACAACCCCCTCTCAAAAACCACAAACATTTTCCCCATTTAGCAAAGTTTGTATGTACGTACGTACGTATGTATGTATGTATGTGTATGTATTTTAGAGATAGGTCACCCAGGATGGAGTGTAGTAGTATGATCATATCTTTTCCCCATTTTTAAATCAGGTTATTTGGGTTTGCTATTAAGCTGGAAGTGTCTTAAAGATTTTGGATTCCAGCCCCTTATCAGATATATGGCTTACGAATAGAGATTTTTGAAGTACTGTTAAAAAAAAACAACTTAGTTTAGATTTAGTTTGTGACATGAAACAAAATTTTAATATTTTAACTTTCTATCCTTTCCCATTAAAAGGAAACAATGATTTTAATTGTTTGAGTCACTAGCCATACTCCCATCCAATTGTTACCTACCATTTATGTCATATATAGCTTCAGGTGACCATAGGCAAAATATAACTAGTCAGTTTGCTTTTATATACTATTTGTAGATAATATCTCCTGACAGAATAGAAGAAAAATAGATAGTTCCTTAGCTCTGGCTCCCATCTTGGGAAAAGGAACTCATAGATAGCTATATAGTTTCCTGAGGGTCTGTAGCTTAAACTCATTTTTCTATAGTCTTGTATCAATCAATTTCCTTTGATTACAAGTAATCTAGGAAAATTCTGTTTAACTAGAGCTTTTAAAAGTCACCACCTGAAAGAATATGGTACTATTTATAAATCATAAAAGAAGGTTAACAGTCACATCTCAGAAAGAGGAGGAGACAGTCCTGTGAATATATAATATCCTAGGAAACACTAAAAATTTGGACATCATTTAAGAGAACATTTTATTGTTTGTTAATTTGTAAGTATTAAAATATTTTATTTTTAAGAGAAAAGATTTTATTTTTGGTCACCTGGGGACACAATATGAGTAAAAGAATGAATCAGTTATACTTCATTTACATTCTTGTTGTATTTGGCTCAAGATACAAATTACCAAGACTACGGTGCAATTGGTTCAGGTTGTCTCATGAATCTCCTTGTTCTTCCTTGACTGGCGGCTCAAGGGACTGTACACAAAGAAAGGAGAGTAGATAATTCTCCAAAGCAAACACTTCACCATTAAGAAGTAAATAGATGTTACCTGAAGGGGGAAAAGGCTTTACAGTCAAACATGTTTAAGACATGCTGAGTTAGACAAAACTTGTCTCTTTAACACCATTTTGAAAACTTTATGCATGTTCATTCATGTGAATTCACAGAACTGGCTGCTCTATTGTCCATTGAAGCATATTTTTAGACATGTTCTATTAGAAAAAGAAAAGAGAGAAAAGAATTCCTTTAATAGGGCACTTCCAATTTCACTACAGGAAATAATAGCAACTAAAACTCAGAAAAGAGGAAGAGAAAAGTCATAACCATTTAGGAATCGCTTGAATGTTCATCAGAACGACCTGGATAGCATTTTAAGGCACATTGGTGGATCGCACTTTCAGACTTTGTGATTCTGGAGGACTGGTGGTGAGTTCCAAGAATTTACATTTTTAATAAGTTCCCAAGTGATGTTGATAATACTGATCCTGAATCACTTTGGAAAACCACTGTTTTAATAATCATTAAGTTAATTTAATTTTTTAAATTGGTAAATTAATTGTATTACACAGATGAGCTTCTGGGGACTTATGGTGCAATGGAAGTACATTGTTTGCATAATTTTTTTAAATTTCAGGTTAATGTGGGGAGGGTACAAACAACTAGGTTACAGTATTTGCATTTGTTTAAGCAGAGTTCATCTTGTAGTTGTGTCTTGCATCCAAAAAGTGTGCCATATACACCCTATATTGTGCCCATGCAGTGGAAGCACCCCAATTCCCTTTGGTGCTCCTTCTCCCCTGCTCCCCTTTTGCTCCTCCCTACAACTTGAATCCAATTGAGTTTTTCTCTGATGTGGGCATGCATTAGATCGTCTACTGGCTTGATATTACAATTGAGTACCTCGGATACTTGCTTTTCCATTCTTGTGGTTCTTTACTAATAAGAATGTGTTTCAACTCCATCCAGGTTAATACAAAATATGTAAAGCCCCCATCTTTTTATGGCAGAATAGGGTTCCATGGTATACATATACCACAGTTGTTAATCCATTCCTGGGTTGATGGGCATTTAGGTTGTTTTCACATCTTGACAATTGTAAATTGAACTGTAATAAACTATCCAGTGCTAATGTTTGTATGATCAAATGACGTTTTTTTCTCTTCTGGGCAGATGCCTAGTAATGGTACTATGGAATCAAATGGGAGGTCTAATTTGAGTTCTTTGACGGTTCTCCATACATCATACCATAGAGGCCGTATTAGTTTGCAGTCCCACCAGCTGTGTAAAAGTGTTCCCCTCTCTCCACATCTGTGCCAGCATCTCCCACTTTGGGACTTTATGATCTGGGCTACTTTAACTGGGGTTAGCTAATATCTCAGGGTGGTTTTGATTTGCTTTTCTCTGATGACTACAGACGATCACCATTTTTTCATGTGTTTGTTAGACATTTCTCTGTCTTCCTCAGAGAATGTTCAGTTCACATCTCTTGCCCAGTGATAGACGGGATTGTTTGTTCATTTTGTTGTGATTAATTTGAATTCTCCATAGACCCTAGTTTTCAAGCCTTTGTCAGATTTGTAACATGCAAATATCTTTTCCAACTGTGAAGGTTATCTATTTGCTTTAATTGTGTTGTCCTTAGCTGTGCAGAAGCTTTTCAGTTAAGTCCCATTTGTTTATTTTTGTTGTTGTTGCAATTACCACTGAAGTCTTCTTAAGAAAATATTTCCCTAGGTCAACATTCTCAAGAGTTTTTCTCATACATTTTTTCTAAGATTTTTATTGTTTCATATCTTAGATTTAAATTTTTATCCATCTGAATCAACTTTTGTAAGTGGTGAAAGGTGTGGGTCCAATTTCAGTCTTTGATATGTGAATATCCAGTTCTCCCAGAACCATTTATTGAATAGGGATTTTTCTCCCAGGTGTGTGCTTTTGTTTGGTTTACCAAAGATCAGATGACTGAAAGAAACTGACTTCATTTCTTCCTTTTCTATTTTGCTCTATATGTTTATGTCTATATTCATGCCAATAGCATGTGTTTTGATCACTGTGGACAAGTAATATAGCCTAAAATCTGGTGGAGTAATGCCTCAGTTTCTAGACAACTGAATTAACTTGGCCATCTTAAACAGTTTAAACTTTGTGTGAAGCCATGGACTCCAATTTGATATGTTCATGTTAGGTCTGAAATTAATATAGTTTAGTGGTATTTCATAGAAATTTCTTATTAAAATGCTAGAAATGTCTGGAATGGTTATAATTTGAACATGTTCCCTGGTGAATGAGAGAGACACTTGGGTCTCTTTGATCAGAAACACCCGAGGTGGATTTTACTCCCCCGGAATACAAGTCTCTGATTGTATTCCTACCTCAGAAAAAATAGAAAGGAAAGAAAAATAAACACAAACAGAATGTCATATTACCTTATAAAGTGAGGAAGGCATTAAATAGCCCATTCTCTATAGCACAGAAAGTGAAAAAGAAGCACTTGCAAAACACATAGATTTCAGAAAACTGCCCATTTTTGATACTTTATCCATTGAGCTGATTAAGAAATAACATTGTCATATATAAAGAAGAATTTAATTTTCCTGAGACATATTATATACATTGAACGTTAAATTAGTACTTTGTATTTGTCAAGGATTGATATAATGCATAGGTCATTTACCACGTCATTTTAATTATGTAAAAACGTTATATGAATCTAGCCATATACAATTCACCAGTTTAATCATTATGAATAAACAAATTAGAGCAGAAAGAATATCACTCTTTGTTATGGACTGCATTTTCTCCCATCAAAATTTATGTAGGTTAAACTCCTAACCAATAATGTGGCTGTATTTGGGGATAGAGCATTTAAAGAGGTAATTAAGGTTAAATGTGATTATAAGGGTCAGGTTCTGATTCAGCAGAACCAGTTTCCTAAAGAACAGGAGGAGACACCAGCAATGTGTGTGTACAATGAAAAAGGCCACGTGAGGACACAGAGAAAGGCAGGTGTCTGCACGTCAGAGAGAGAAGCACTCAGAGAAGCCAACCTTGTCAGCACCTTGACCTTAAGCCACCTAATTTGTGGCGTTTTGTTAGGGCAGCCCAAGCAGACGAAGATGCTCCTTTTCTTCTTAATTCTATTCAGTGATTCATATCACCATTTACCGAAGACACACATACACGTACCTCATAAAGAATTTCATAGTGAAATGAGCTTGTGAAACCCTAGGTTAAATAAAATCTAAACAATTGCCTATAAGGAAGCAGTTAATTAAGGTCAAACAATTGTATTTATTGAAAAATTTCCTAAATCTTTTTTGTTGTTGGTTTGAGCAATATCTCAGGGGACTACTATTGGCAAATATTACTTTATGTAGTTTAACTAAAGATATTTTGTTGTTGGGACTACTGTTTATCCTTTTATTTAATCAAAGTTTAATCTCTTCCCTTTTTATATTAGAATTTCACATCATTATTTGTGTCATTACTTTAGGTCCCTGTGTTAGAATATTCCAGTAAAATAGCCAATAGAATATGTATACACATACGTATGCACATGTACATATATACAGAGGGTGAGGGAGAGAGAGAGATTTTAAGGAATTGGCCCACTAGCAGGCTACAAAGCAGAGAAAAATGCAATTTGCAACTTCCAGTTTGAAAGCTGTCCAGAGGCATAGTTCCTTCTTCAAAGGACCTCAGTCATTCCCCTTGGATAACTACTTTTTCTTCAGGGGACTACAATCATTTCCCTTAATGCCTTCAACTGATTAGAAGAGCTTCACTCACATCATGGATAGTAATCCGCTAGGCTATAATAAAAGTCTACTAATTTAAATGTTAATTGTGTCATAAAAAATACCTTCACAGCAATATCTAGATGTGTTTAACTAAAACTATGAACCATGGTCCAGCCAAGTTAATGTGTACAACACACCATTATAGTCCCCATAATATTTGGCCCCTAATTTGCTTTTGCAATATTTTACCACATTGAAAATCAAAAGTCCTCAAGCTCCATCTTCCTGCTCTTTCCTAATACTTGAGTGATAGGTATAACAAACATATTGGCAGAGCTTGTTAAACGCTGTGTTAAAAATCTCTACACAGATGGTATGCACTTATTTATTATGCAGCTATCAGTAAATTACACTGGAAAGAGAAATTGCTACCCCTTTCCCTATTTAGAGTTTCTCCAATTTGTAAGTTACCAGGGTGATAATAACTCTGTCTATGTTCCACTAACATTCTAGATGTCTGATTATCTCTTATGGACTGTTCCTTCAACTAGTGTTATTCACCATCCAGTTTTCACAAAGGGAAAGAATCATACAACTTTTCTTGTCTACATCTTCTAATAAGTTTTTTCTTCTTCAGATTCTTAAAAGAGAAATAGTATAATTTATTTATTGATAATGTTAAAATTGTAGTCTATTTACTCCATTATTTTATTTATAAAATATATTCTCACTTAATATAATAGGTAGTCACATTTTATTTGTAGACTTTTTTATGCTTAAGGTCTTTCTTCTCCTGTGCTTAATTATTAAATTTTCTGAAAACTACATCTTGCTTGTCCTAAGCCTAAGAGATAATTTCACCTTGTACTTCAAAGAGATCAAATCACCCACATGAGATGCGTTTTCTGTCTCCTTCCCTTATCTCTACATGTCTTATTATTCTTGTGTATTGTCTCAATGACAAAAATGCACTTCCAGCTCTCTAAAACTAAAACACTTGTTATACAAAGAATATTTATTGATTGAAAAAATTATTTTTAAACTTGCTATTTCGTATTTCTAGTGTATTTTTTCTTTTTTAAAATAAAACAATTTCCTTGTGCTAAAATATACATAACAAAGCTTTTCATCTTAACGACTCAAGTGGATGGTACACTCAAATAGTTGTGTAACCATAATCAATACCCATCACTAGAAACCTTTTAATCTTGCAAAATGGAAACTATACCTATTAAATCATTACTCCCCATCATATCTCCTCTAATCCCAGAAACCCACTCTTCTACTTTCTGTCTCTGAATTTGACTGATCTTGGAACTTGTGGAATTACAGAGTATTTATCTTTTGTGATTGGCTTATTTCACTCAGTGCAATGTTCTTAAAATTTAATCTATTCATTTATTTGGCAAAGGGCTCTCTATTGTATTATCTACATATTTCTCAGAGTTGTTTCCTTTTATTTGTGCTTTCAACTGTTTTAGTTAAATTTCTCTGTATCTTTTTTATTGACTTAATGAAATAGCCTCCTGGCATTCTCTCCATACTATTTGGTCATTCTCAGTCCATGATTTATTGTTGTCAGAATTAAATTGTTGTTGCTATCATAGCATTATTTTTATTATTTTCCAGGTTACAAATATAAACAAATTACTCCTTGCATAAAATCTTTTACTGTCCCCTTACTATGTAAATTTTTTAAGGCAAGATGAATTCAAATGTTAACACTAAATTAAAAAAATTTCAAAAAAGTGTATAGATTCTCCTGTTTCATTTCTTAATATGCTTAAGAAATATTTCAAATATATATAGATTTTTTGTTTTTTGGCCAGGGCTGGGTTTGAACCCACCACCTCTGGTATATGGGGCCAGCGCCCTACTCCTTTGAGCCATAGGCACTGCCCAATATTTGAAATATTTTTATAGTAAGAAACATGGACTTTGTGCTTCATTATATTATTTTGTATGCTAAAATATTTAATTGACATTGCTATTCTTTCAAATTTACATCTTACCATCTTTTTCACAAAAAGATCATTGGTTTCCTGAGTTTTAAAAAAAAATGTGGACTTACAGTGTATCCTGTTAAGCAAAGACTTTTGTTAACCATTTATGAAGTAGCCTAAGGATGTCAATGTCAAATGCAAACAGAGAAAATGTTCTTCTTTATGTCTAGCGGGGGAACGCAAGACATAAAGTGACACAGAAAATGCTGCACATCAAGTGCCAAGTGCTGAGAACAGATTATGTTTCTTACATGGAGTGTTATAATTAAATCTGTATTATTTTACACAAGATATTTGTAAGAATAAATCTGTAGTTTTTTATGCTTGCACTGAATCGCTAAATGAGAATATTGGGTATTCTAAATAGTGTAAACAAAAACAGAATCTGCTGTTAAAGCCGTAATTTAATTTGAATAACACATATACATTCATTGCTTCCACAAGAAGAGCACTAAAAATCTTTACATATTTTTATCATTGGCCAAGAGGAAAAGGAAGAATGTCTTGGCAGTTAGTAGCTGAAAGAAAGGCTATAAAGTTCAGGAATACACACAATTTTCATAAAATAATGACAATAATTAGACAAAACAGTATATTATTATGGCTAATTGTGACAAAATCAAGACACTTGGAAACCAAAAACTTATTGAAAATCTTAATTTCACAAAATTGTGAATGAATACTTCTTTTCCAATCTCAGCTAGAATTTTGTTTTCATCTTCCAAACTGCTAGATGAAAAACAAATGTCATAATAACCAATCAGTGAATTGTTCCTCTCCCTGAATACTACTGAGCAATATGTTCTTAAATCTACCTTAGAATAACCCACCAGAAAGTCAGAGTTTGGGAGCGCCTCCCAACCCTCTCTTCCCACACCTCACAGTTCCTGCATTGTATGCTTTTCTTTGCTGCACTAGGCTAAAACAGCAGTATCTGACTTCAGAGCTTGCCTGCTATCTGCTGTAATTGACTTCAACAGTAATAATAAATGTTAGGGTATTTACTGCCACATTTTGTTATTTTGCATTCACATCTTTACTTTTACCTTAGCTTAATTTGCTACAATTAATTCAAATATTATAATATTCAAATAAAAATTCAAGATCACACTAGTCTGGAAATCAGACCATAATATATTCTGCAATTTTATTTGTATTTAATTTGCCTAAAATAAGGAAGGAGACATAGAAGAGAAAGGAAGAAAATAAAAGAAAAAAAAGGAAGAGAAAGTTGATTATGTTATTTTTATTATATTTTGTCCTTAGTCTTTTAAAATATATGAATAAAAAGATAATTGCTTGAGTGTTACATGAGCCTTTTAGGTCATTTTTGTGATAGCCAATTATAAATGTACAATCTCAAAAAAAAAAATAAATGTACAATCTCTAGAAAGAGATAACTTGCTAGCAACTACATATGTGTGATATATATATATGTATATATATATAAATATATATACCAGCTGACTATATAGTCTTCCTCAAAAGAAAAATTTTGGTACAACAGTTTAATTATACCACTTCTTAAGAGAAAAACCCATTCATTTCACATGTCACCAGGTTGCATGTCATGGACAAGTCACATAATGCTACATAACACCTTTAAACTGAAGGAGGGCTTATAGAAAGATTGGAGGGGGGACGAGGAATCATATTTTATACTAAGGAGCTATTATTTGTGTGAGGTCTTAAAACTTACATATGTAAGTAAAAGGCAAAATCATATTTAGAGGTCAAGGATATTTTTAATCTTTTAAATTTTATCTCTTTATGTCTTTATGGGAGAAGAATTAATTATGAAACATAAAACAAGGAAAAATAAGTAATTGAAAAAAAGTAATTGAAATTAATTAATGATGTGTAATTTCAACAAAGAATTAAAAATATAATTTTGGACCATGACAAAATTAAAGTAGAAATAAACAACAGAAGGTTATAAGAAAAATTACCAGGTATTTGGAAAATAAGCTATGACTCATAGGAAGTTCTGAGGGACTTTAGAAATTATTGTTAATTGAAAAAAAATACTTTATTTAAAAATTTTTATGATACAACCTACACAGTGGGAAAGGATATTTGTATATTTTTAATCAGACAAAAGCTTGATAACTAAAATCTACAGAGAACTCAAGTTAATCAACATGCAAAAAGCCAACAATCCCTTGTATCACTGGGCAAGAGAGATGAATAGAACTTTCTCTAAAGAAGATAGACAAATGGCTAACAAACATATGAAAAAATGTTCATTGTCCCTAATTATTAGAGAAATGGAAATCAACACCACCCCAAAATATCATGTAACCCCAGTGAGAATGGCCCACATCACAGAATCTCAAAATTGCAGATGCTGGCATAGGTGCGAAGAGAAAAGAACACTTTTACACTGCTGGTGGGACTGAAAACTAATACAACCTTTTTGGAAGAAAGTATGGTGAACGCTCAAATAACTCAAACTAGACCTCCCATTTGATCCTGTAATCCCATTACTGGGTATCTACCCAGAAGAAAAAAAATCCTTTTACCATAAGGACACTTGCACTAGACTGTTTATTGCAGCTCAATTTACACTCGCCAAAATGTGGAAACAATCAAAATGCCCACCAAACCACAAATGGATTAACAAGCTGTAGTATATGTATACCATGGAATACTATTCATCCATTAAAAAGATGGAGACTTTATATCTTTTGTATTAACCTGGATGGAAGTGGAACATATTATTTTTAGTAAAGTATCACAAGCGTGGAGGAGGAAGAATCTCATATACTTATTTCTGATATGAAGATAATTAATGGCTTAGTACATGGTGGAGAGTGAGGAAAGGGGAGAGCAGGGAGAGGGAAGGAGGGAGGGGAGTTGGGGGTCACGGTGTGTGATACACTTTTGGGGGGCTGGACACAATTATAAGAGGGACTTTACCTAACAAATGCAGTCAATGGAACATGGTTCCTTGTACCCTCAATGAATCGGCAACAATAAATCCAAAAAAAAAAAAAAAAGGAAAAAAAATTTTATGATACCATTAATATCATTAATATAGGGATAAAGGAATATATCATTTGTGCTTAAAAGAAAAGTTTAATTATAGGTAGGTTAGTACATCAAGAAAAAATTAAACTCATATAAAAATAAGAAAGAAAATAATAAAGAATGCTCTTTGTCCCTAATAATTAGAGAAATGCAAATCAAAACTACCCCGAGATATCATCTAAACCTAGTGAGAATGGCCCACATCACAAAGTCTCAAAACTGCAGATACTAGTGTGGATATGGAGAGGAGGGAACACATTTGCACTGTTGGTGGGACTGCAAACTAATACAACCTTTTTAGAAGACAGTGTGGAGAACCCTCAAAGAACTCAAGCTAGACCTCCCATAAGACCCTGCAGTCCCACTGCTGGGCATCTTCCCAGAAGAAAAAAAAATCCTTTTATCCCAAGGACACCTGTACTAGACTATGTATTGCAGCTCAATTTACAATTGCCAAAATATAGAAACAGCCTAAATGCCCACCAACTCAAGAATGGATTAACAAGCTGTGGTATTTGTATACCATGGAATACTACTCAGCCACTAAAAAAGATAGACACTTTGTATTAACCTGGATGGATGTGGAACACATTATTCTTAGTAAAGCATCACAATGGAGAAATAAGAATCCTATGTACTCAATTCTGATATGAGGACAATTAAGGTCCTAGTATACAGTGGGGGTTGGGGGATGGGGAGAGCTGAAAAAGGGAAGGACAGAGGGTGTGCGGGGGGGTCAACAGATAAGGTTCACCTTTTGGGGGCAGGACACAAATATAAGAGAGTCTCTATCTAAGAAAAGCAATCAATGTAACTTGCTTCTGGGTATCCTCAATAAATCCCCAACAATAAAAAAGAAGAAAAGAAAATAATAAATAAAAATCAGAAATCAATGAAATTATAAATGAGGAGATAATAGAGAAAATAAAGCAATGCTAGATAATTTTTAATTTTGCTTTCAATTGACTTTCAATCATCTTAGTTTGAAGTTTTTTTTTTTTAATTTTCTTTTTTTTTAAGACAGAGTCTCACTATGTTTCCCTCAGTAGGGTGCTGTGGCATCATAGTTCACAGCAACCTCCAACTCTTGGGCTTAAGCAATTCTCTTGCCTCAGCCTCCCAAGTAGCTGGGACTACAGGCACCTGCCAAACACTCAGCTTTTGGGGGGTAGAGACAGTGTCTCACTCTGGCTCAGGCTGGTCTTGAACGTTTGAGCTCAGGGCAATCCACCCACCTCTACCTCTAAAGTGCTAGGATTACAGGCATGAGCCACCATGCCCAGCCTAGATAATTTTTTGTAAAGATCAATGCAATTATATTTTGGCCTGATATATTTTTTTAATATCAATGCAATCACTTTGGCCTGATTTTCAAGAAAAAAATAAGAAGGCATACATTAGAAGTCTTACTGACACTAAAATGCCAATCCATTAAACAGCTGAGTTGAAATGGGCATATTCCTTGTGAAATATAAACAACCAAAGCTTACTTATAGAGGAACATAATACTTGAATAGCCTTATATCTATTTTTAAAAATCTGCATTAAATCCTTCCACAAAGAACAATCAATGCAAGATGCCTTTCCTAATGATTTCAACCAAATGTTTAAGAAGAAATAAAATCAATTATACCAATTCTTCCAGGAAAACAAACATAGGAGAATATTATACAACCAATTTTATGAAACCAATGCTATGGAAACCACATTATAAAAATCTAAAAGTAAAAAGTAATACAATCATTACATAAATTCAAAATTTCTTAGCTCAATAGCAGTAAAATCTTTTAGGAGTAGATGATATATTATATCCAGTGACTTTATGTAACATATGGTAGGTTGTGGAGTAAAGATTAATCATTATAAAGAACCCTATTGTAGAAATTTGTAGACATGAAGTTTCATGTTATTTATTAAATTTACACCCTTTCAACTATTACTTCTTCAAACACTTTTGACTCTTTTTCTTTCTTTTCCATTTTTGCAACTTCCGCTGTGAATATGTTGGTATGCTTGACGACATCTAGTAGGTCCCTTAACCACTATTTGCTTTTTATTTTTGCGTTTTTTTTCTTTTCATTCTTCGGACTGGTTAATTTTAAATACTCTAATCCTCCAGTAATCTAATTATCATGTCATCTTCCTACACAAACCTACTATCCTGTCTCTCCAGTGAACTTTTTATCTCAAAAGTTGGACTTTCCAGGATCAGAATTTCTACCTGGTCCTTTTTTACACTTTTAAAAATCTTTATTAATAATATTTATGTATCCTATATCATGCTCCTCCTTGGCCTTTTTCTACCTCAATGTTTTGAATACATTCAATGTGGTTAATTTAAAATATTTTTTAGTAATTTTAATATCTGCACTTCCTCAGGGATTAGTCCAGATGATTTCTTTCTTCTTGTAAATGAGATATACTTTTCTGTTTATCTGCTTACTTTACAATGTTTTCTGAGAACTATACGTGTTTAAATTATAATGTCACAACTCTGGAAGTAAGATTCTCCCTCCTCCCAGGTATTGCCATTGTTGCTTGTTGAGTTATCCATGTGTTTAGTCACTTTTCTAAACAATTTTTACAAAAATTATATTCCCTGTCATGTGTTCTGTTTTCTCTTCATTCAGCTGGTGACCTGACTGAAAGTTCCCTGAGTACTTTCATCTTAAAAAAAAAAAAAAAAAAAAAACATTCTGTTCCTTTAAATTATTTCACTGGAAGCTGCATCAGCCTGAGGTGTTTGAAACAATAACCAGTCTCTCTACGAATCTCATAGTAAACTGCCAGTCATATTGAAACACACAACCTGATTTTTGAAGGACCAGGATTGATTGCCTGCACTGTCACCAGCAGGCAGCATCAGAAGTGGAAGCCACTGCCCTTATAGGTTTTGTTACCGGGCCAGAGAAGGGCATTGTATATGTCATGTGAAATGTCAATATTTGTGAAATTTATCTGCCTCCTTTTCTACATCAAGCACTTCCCTGGACACTGAACATGTTGGCCTAAACTCCAGAGTTCTGAAATAGTCAAATCTGACAGTTTCTGGCAGCTCATTAGTTGTTTCAGTAAGAGAACGGATTCCTGATCTTCCTACTTCACCATCTTCCTTTACATCGCTGGGCAACTCTTAACAACTATAAAGTTACTTTGAGAGGTATTCTACTTTATGCTTTTGATTAAATTATGAAGAACTATGCATTCATTTCTGTCTCCTAAAATCAGAATAATTTCTTTTTGCACCTTCCAAACTCTCTGAGACTTTTATATAACCCTACAATATTCTCTCATCTTACATTTTCATCACAAAAGTAAAACTAAACTAAGTTTCTAACTAAGAAGAACTAAAAATGATATTTTTTCATTGTTTTTTTCTCATTCCGTATATTTTATATTCTCTAACTTCTTTTTATGTACAAATTTCTATTAACACTGAGTAACACAAATTGTGACTCGCTCAAAAAATAATAATGACTGCTGGATAGATGGGTGAAAATAAATTAATAAGATTAATTTAGGAACAAAAAGATACATAAAAATTTGTTTCTTTTAAAAAAAAAAAATTTGTTTCTTTTTTCCTGCTGATTTATTTGAGTTCTTTGTAGATTCTAGATAACAGTTCTTTTTGGGATATATAGTTTGCGAATATTTTCTTCCATTCTGTAGGTTGTCTGTTTACTCTGTTGACTGTTTCTTCTGATGTGCAGAAGATTTTTAGTTTAATCAAGTCTCATTTTGTTTTGTTGTATTTGTTTTGGTGGTCTTATTCATAAGTGGGAGCTAGATGATAGGTAGGCATGGTCACACAGAGTATGATAATGGACATTGGAGTCAGAGAGGATGAGGGAAAGAGTGACCTACGAGGTACGATGTACCCTATTTGGGTGATAGGTATACCAAAAGCCCCGATTTAACCATTAAACAATTCTTTCTCATACCAAAAAAAAATTTATAACTAAATTCATTGAAATAAACTAATTTAAACCAATCAATCCATACAACCAATTATTAAATCCTGGTGCTAAAAGAAAATAGTAACTTCACCAATTAATCACCTGAAAAATGCTTTACACAAGTGATTAGAAAAGGATACTTAGAGGCAATAGCAAGATATGTAGGTGTTGAACCAAGACATCCATAAGAGCAATTTACGTGAGTACAGTTCAGTGAGTTCTCCTGCTCTGGTGGTGCTGATCTGCAGCTAAGTGGACAAATAGTTTGGTATAGAACAAATGATGGTTAACACATTGTTCTCCCTATTATATGAGAGGTAAAATGTTTCCTACCTACTGTTAAACATTTTCTAGCTTGAGTGTGAAAAAAAAAAGTAATCCGAGCCAGAAGCAGTATCAATTCTTGTGGTACATGAAGGAAAGAGAAAGATCTATAGCAAATGAATACAGTACTGGGGAACGCATAAAAATAAGGCCATCTGACTCAAAACTTGGCAGTGCAGTTAGAGATCTCATTTTGGAACAAAGGGTATATTGCCCATTTTGAGCTCCCTGCCAAGTTATAAATTTATCTTTTAGGTTACTAGAATTTTTAAGAAACTAACTTTTGCTGTATTGTCATTTTGCCTCCTATGCTAGGAGTCTAAGAAGAACATTTATTCCAGAAGTAAGTGATTATATGTATTTTTATGTTTCAACCATTTGTCAGTGGAATGATAAATTCAAAAAAGAGCAGCAATTTCAGAGAAAGTATTTAAAAGAAAGTAGAAGTTTAGCAAGTGAAAAGAAAGACAGACAGATAATGTAATAAAGAAATGCTGGAGGGTAAACAGAAATGGCATTCATTTTATCTTTTTTGGATCATTATTTTGAACTTTAAAAAATGTCATGCAGTATAACCCATGAAACAGAATGAGGTGTAAGACTATGTATGTGTGATTGACCACTTTAAAGCATTTATAATCTAAAAATGCATCACTATTAATAGCATTTTCAATTTAAAACATTCCTGAAATGTACACATGGTAAGTATTTTATCTACTGGCAGTATATGAGCTGTGACCAAGAATAAAATATAATTATACAATTTAGGATTTGATGAAAAATTCAGATTGCCAATAGGGTTAATGGTTATTAATTATTTATTATATGATTTGTTAGAACTCATCACATAAAAAGTCTTTTGAGAAATCTTTATAGCAAGAGCCAACACTGTACTCAATTCTACCCTCAGCACATTCAGCATAATGATATGAAGCCATTTTATTATATTATCTGAGTTTCTTAAACGTTTTCAGATTATCAGATAAAAGAGTAAAAAAATACTAATAATGTCACTACTGTGCATATCATTCATAAAACTATACAGTAGGCTTACAGAAATATTGTAGGATTGTTCAAAATTCTATAGAATATCACAGAACTTATATTTCTCTGTTTTATAAATATTTCAGTTTGGGAGGAAATATGAGCCTTGACATATTCATATGGCGGCCTGGTTGGAATGTTCTGATTTCAGATTGTATAATGAATACGTGAGAAGTTATTCCCCTTGCTTTTTTGTACCTGTTCAAATAGTGCATTGTTCATGAGAAATAGTTATTTTAGAGGAAGGAAGAAAAAATGAATCTTACACTGGCTATATATATTTCCTAAGACAGTATACAGAATATTTGATAATATAACTGAAATATTATGGAAAATTTTGTACTTTTGAAGACATAAATAAAACTTGCAGATAAAAAAGTACCTATCTTTGAGTATGTGCATAATTTTTTAATGTAAATAGATCTAGTTAGTATAACTATTATAAAATATTTATTCTGACAATAGCCAATTCTCCTTTGTTCATGCTTTAAAAGGTTTAAATATGTATTAAATTCCAGACTAATTAATATCTACCATTATATACTTTGGTCACTAAATTGATAAGAACATTTTAGTTGTTATAGTTATAAAAATTAAAGTAGTTATGTATCCTACAAGTAATTATGAAAAAATAATATGAAAATATATATGTCTACTTTGCCACTCTGTATGATTATGCCTATCTGTCATTTAGGTCCTACTTACAACTACTTATGACTCCCCAAAATAAATACAAGAAAAACAAAACTAAGTAAATGAGATTTAATATGGAAAATGCATGTAAAAATCAAATATCACACAGAAATTTAATGGGGAGTATCAGAAGTCACTGCTACAAGTTAGAGTCATGATCCTGCTTATGATTTTATTGATATTGTCTTTAACTAAATACTATACAAGAAAAATTAAGTGGATTTGGTCCAAGCCTCTGTTGATTAATAAGAATGATCAACAAAGTTGCATACTCATATGAAAATTTAAGTTTAGCCAAGAACATGTCAGGCTAAAAGATAAATTATTAAATGACAAGTAACATTACTTTCACTTGCTACCAAAGCACTAAAATCTCCCATGATCCCAGAGTGCGTCTCACACCATGCAAATAAATGAATGGAAAAGCTTTCATATCAGCCCATCTGTGTTGATACCCTACCAATTTCACTTCCACGGGCTGGAAAGGCCTGCAGAACTGCTCTAGTTGCTGCATTTTGCCTGAGTAATCAAGTCTTTTGCCCATGACCCAGATAGCTCATGTCTTCTGCATCTATAAAGCAGGAATAGCCTATCTTGTTAGATTGCCAGCATGGCAAAAATCTCAGACCTTCAGTGATTTCAAAATGGAATTTTTAAAAATAGACTGATTATACTAAGCTTTCTCTCAGAATACTGATTCTCTTTACTAAGCAAAGTATTTTCTTATCCAATAACTCTGTACTTACCCAGATTTGTTTCAATGCCTTAAACTTTTGGTGTGCACCAATCTGAAAAGGGCAAAATTTGTCCAATCAAGTTCAGATTTCCAACATGGAAACAGCTATAGTAAGTTAGTCAATCTTAGATCCAAAATCACCATAAATTCTGTTGAGACACTAGTGTCTGCCAATTTGGTGATCTTCTTCATGCAGAAAGTAATAAGCATGACTGATTCATCAGGTGATTATAGTACACATATGTGTTTGTGTGTGTTTAGAGTTTGGGGATTAACAATGTAATGGTTACTTTCAGATATCTGTAAGTCTAGTAGGCTTAAAAACTATTTTGGGATGATTTTCCCCCAATCTTTCAGATTTTCTGTATTGTGTTTTATTAAAATGTTTAACATTCACCTTTAAATTCTTTGATATACTGTATTGCCAAATATATATAGCTTTGCCTGAATTATTGCTAGTGTGTTACATGCTAATCCACATTGTAGATGTTAACTGCAAACAGACCTGATGAATCACTTAAGACAGCATTAATGAATCAATTGTGTAAAATAGTTCTTTGGTATCTTATATATAATAAATAACTGAATAAATCAGTAGATTTATTTTCGTCTCCTTTAAACTAACATTACACAATCATAAAGTTTAAAAATGATTTAATAAACTACTTACAGGAAAAAATGTCTATTACATAAGAATCTACTCTGCTTCATATGTATCAAATTTAATTAATCATCTCCGAAATTCAATGTAAATGCATTTGAAGGATTGGGCTTTACTTCGTTTCATCTATAGCAGCAAGAAAAAGCTGTAATAGATAACACTGAAGAAGTACATAATACAATGCTATCTCTTTATTTATTGAATTTCTAAGTCTTCACTTTTTCAAAGTTGTCATATTGCAGAAAAGCTATATACCAATTTATCTTGTTCCTGAAGTTAGTGGTGGCAGAGGAATAATTTCATTATTTTGCCAGTGTGCAATCAAATGCAACGTCTCTCCACATACATTTTGCAGGCCAGATTTTTCTTTACAATAGCCATGCTCACTTAAGAGAAATAATCTGGTTACAGTTCTCTTCTAAGTGTGTTGAGCTTTGATTGTACCCTTCTAGCAGAAAATGGCTTTGACTAACACAGAAAATTGTTCAAATGCAATTTGAAAGCTGCTCAGTGACTTCCAGCAGATGATATATCCGCTATCACTCAGATTAAAAGACTAAAAATATTTAATTTGGGTAAAATTAAAATTTGTTAATCCACAACTTTATGTGATTAATAACTAAACACAAAGATGCTTTTAATGGAAGTAAAAGAGACTATAAAGAGGCCTCCTAAATTGTTAAACAATACTGACTTTCTCATTCTAGGTCTAAAGCTTATTTAATAATAAATGTGTAGCAAGAAATAAAATATCAGTTTGCCCCCATGTCAAAAATGGAAACCAAATTAATCATGAAATATAATGTTATTTATCAACATCACTAAATAACTAGGTTTTGAAATAGGATTTTATTAACATATATGTACCTATACAGAAATGTACTAGAGGAAAAATAGTATGTTCTGGTGTTAAATATTTCAATCCAGTTATATATACTGCAAAAAATAATTTCAAATCATGAATCACATATAGATAAAAAGTGTTAAGATCAGATAACCTAATACATCTCACCACTCACAAAAATTAACTCACAATAGATAAGATTTAAATGTAAGGCAGGGAACTACAAAAGTTCTAGGTGAAAATATTCAGAAAGTTCTTATAGCTACCACCCTAGACAAAGAATTTATGAAAAAGACCCCCAAAATAATCACAGCAACAACAAAAATAAATAAATGGGATATGATCAAATTAAAAAACTTCTGCACAGCCAAGAACACAATCAAAAGGGCAAATATACAACCCGCCGAATAGGAGAAAATATTTGCACTATACGTCTTAATAGAAGACTGATAACCAGAATCTACAAAGAACTCAAGCAAATCAGCAAGAAACAATCAACCAACCTCATTAAAAAGTGGGCAAAAACATGAACAGAAACTTTTCAAATAAAGATATACTTATGACCAGCAAACTCATGAAAAAATACTCAATATTTCTAATCACTAGGGAAATGCAAATTAAAACCACACCTGAGATATCACCTAACTACATTGAGAATGGCTCATATTTTAAAAAATCTCAAAACAACAGATACTGTCTCTCTGTTGGGGAAAGAGAGGAACTGTTATACCCTGTTGGTAGGACTGCAAACTACTAAAACCTCAATAGAAAGTTATATGGAGATACCTCATGAAACTGTAAGTAGACCTATCATTTAATCCAGCAATTCCACTGCTGGATATACACCCAAAGGAAAAAAAAAGATCATTCTACAAAAAGGACACCTACACTCACATAACAGCACAATTCATAATTACCAGCATTTGGAAACAATCCAGGTACCCACCATTACATGAATGAATTAATAAAATATGGTATATGCATACTGTGGACTATTACTCAGCCATAAACATAGTGATCTAGTATCTTTTGTGACAACCTGGATGGAACTGGAGCCTACACTTCTAAGTGAAACCTCACAGAACTGGAGAAACAAACATATGTACTCAATACCAGGTTAAAATTGATTGATCAACACTTAAGTGCACTTATGGAAATAACACTCAATGAAAATCAAACAGGGAGGGGAAGGGGGGGTGTAAATTCACACCTATTTGGTACAGTGCACATTGTCCGGGTAAAGGCTCACTTAATAACTTTGCATTGATATGTAATAAAAAAAGTATATAAACAAAGTATGTGTATTTTCTAATATTCTGAAATAAAAAAGAAAGAAAAACAAAAAAAATCAGATAACTCTGGAAAAAAGGACAAAAATTATCTGAATCAAAATAGGGTCATCAGCATTAAGAAAACCCTGACAAATAGACCTGGGAAAGGCTATGAAGAGAAGGTTGTCAAATTGACATGATAGCGATCATAAATGACCACAAAAACCACAATCTTGCACAAACCTGCTATAATCTTACCTAAAGAATACTTCCTCAAGAACATTTGCCCAGAAACAGCCTGTCCAACCTCACATTGCTGTCTCCCGGCTGTGGATCTTCCCCCCATCTTTATCTTTGGATACTTTTGGTTTTCTTTAGTTTCTTCAGTATGCACAGAGTTTACTGCAGCAGATGTATCCCTATTGCAATACTCTATTCCCAAATAAACATCAGGACACAGGATCAGGAGAGAAGTGAGCTAAAATGACAAAAATCAAAATGAAACGGAATGCCCAGAGTTGAGAAGTTAGTAAACTGAGACAGACTCAGACAATAGACCAATTCTAACTACTCAGATTAATTTATTATCGTTGTGTGCTGCATTAACAATGTTTTTGTCAAGGACAGACTACGTATATGACAGTGGTCCCCCCAAACTGAAAAATCCCTGTTCCCTAAGTGACATCACATTGTCACCACCTCATAGCACCTTGCATCACTCAAATGTTTGTGATGCTTCTGGTGTGAACAAACCTACACACTTGCCAGTCCTGTGAAAGTACAGAACATCCAGTTATGTATGGGACATAAATTTACTTGACAATACAGTACTATGTTAGTAGTTTACAAGTTTACTCTGCTATGCCTATAATCAGTGTATCAGCATACACTCCTGTTTATAAAGAAAAAGTTCATCATAAAAAGCCTCCTTCAGATGCTTCAGAAAGTATTCCAGAAGAAGGCACAGTCATCACAGAAGATAATAGCTTCATATATGTCCCACTGAAGACTTTCTAGTATGACAAGATGTGAAGATTTAAGACATCACATTAACGGTCCTGATGCTTTGTATGTTAAGCCTAATATGTCTGTTTATGCCTTACTTTTTAACTAAAATTATTTTAAGTAAAAGAAAAATTAAAAATAGAAAAATAGAAAAAAAATCATACTTCTGTATAAAGTGGGCATAAATAAAATATTTTTGCACTACTGCAGAATGTGTGTTTTAAACTATGTTATAATCAAAGAGTAAACATGTGGGCTGAGCACAGTAGCTGTACATGCCTTTACATGAGTGCACGTCTGCAATCTGAGCACTGTGGGAGGCCAAGGCAGGTGGATTGCCTGAGCTCAGGAGTTTGAGACCAGCCTGAGGAAGAGGGAAATCCTGCCTCTTAAAAAAATGAAAACATAGCTGGGTATTGTGGTGGCCATATGTAGTCCCATCCAGCTAGTCAGGGAGACTAAGGCAAGAGAATCATGAGAGTACAAGAGTTTGAGTTTACTGTGAGCTATGACACCATGACACTCAACTCCAGGGCAACTGAGTGAGACTCTGTCTCAAAAAAAAAAAAAAAAAGTAAAACCTTTAAAAAATTGAAATGATTATAAAGTAAAAAGTTAAAGTAAGCTAAGTTTAATTTATCGTTGATAGAGGAAAATATTTTGTATACATTTAGTGCAGCCTATGTTTACAGTGTTTAAAATGTCTACAGTAACATATACTTTACATAGAGCTGTTCTAGGGCTTCACATTCACTCACTACTCACTCACAGACTCGCCTACACCAACTTCTAGTCCTTCCAGCTCCATTCATGGTTAAGCTCCCTGTATAGGGGTATCACTTTTTATCTTTAACCATATTGTGACTGTAAATTTTCTAAGTTTAGATATGTTAGATGCATAAATATTTGCAATTGTCTATAATATTCTGTGGACTAAAATGCTATACAGGGTTTTAGACTACCAGCAATAGGCTGTATCAAATAGCAGGGTTTTAGAGTAACAGCAATAGGCTGTATCAAATATCAGCAGTCTAGAAGTTTCCCTTTTCTCTTTATCCTTATCAACATCTTAATTTTTTTTGGGGGGGGGGTTTAATGATAGCCATTCTGTCTGATGTAAGATGATATTTTATTGTTTTAATCTGCATTTCTTTGATAATTAATGGTATTGGAGTATTTTTTTCAAAAGCTTATTGCCCATTGTATGTGTTCTTTTGAAAGGCATTTTACTTGTTGACTTTCTACAAGGCTACCGAATAACCATCTGCTTATTAAGGGTGCGTAAACTGGGATTTATGAGAAAATTACCTATTGCTTTAGTAGATAAACATCTAGGAAAGCTTCACCAGAGAGTTTTCCTGAACCATGACGATGCTTTTGCACATTCCTCTCATCAAGCAAGGAAAATTTTGTGAGATTTTCAATAAGAAATCATTAGGCATCCATTTTACAGTTCAGGATTTGACTCCTTCTGACTGCTTTTGGATCCCCAATCTTAAAAAATCTTTATAGGTTTCTCATTTTTCTTTAGTTAGTAAAGTAAAACTTAGGACCCCCAGTTCTTTGAGGATGGTTAATTGGTTAACTTCATGGCTTATGAAGGTGTGTTGACTTTGATGGAGCTTATGTTGAGTACTAAAATTTTTATGTTTTGGTTTTAGCTTTTCTTTCCATTATTCAACAAATTTTTAAAGTCTCCTTTTGTGCACATATGTATATGTGTGTAAGTGTGAATCTTCTTTAAGGAAGATTTTAAAATAGAGAATGTGCCACATGAATCAAGAAGTCAAGAAAAGAAAGGTTGGAAAGTGATAAACTCCTCCTAAAGATCCAGATATTAAGCATAGAAATTACTAGAAAGAATGATCTTTGAAACTGGGATTTTGTCTCGCGAAGCAACAGATTATGATGTAATCTCTTCGATGATCCCCAAATCACAACTAGAGTAAGGGTGGGACTATGCCTACGGGCAAGCCTTCCAGGTAGAGTACCACAGTGTAAAGAGTTGAGCATTTTCTATATACTGTTCATTGCACTTAACTGATTTCTACCTAGAAGCCAAGCTATATATTTTTAGGATTTTGAATGCCATTTTAATAAAATATAAGTAATTTATATATATATAACATGTATTCATAATTCCTAGATGAGCTCAGCAGAAGTATCTACTATTACAGGGTAAATTGTAGTATATCACCCCAAGGACTAGAGAAATTGTCTTCAGTGTAGCTGAAGTAAGAGTAACTGAATGAAAATTCTAAATTGTAGAGCATGGGGAAAGTAGGTTATATGCGGTAAAATGAACCTAAATGTCAAAACTGTGGGGGTGGAAAAACTGACACTAAAATATAAATCGAGAAGACAGAGGCTCAAAATATGGGGGACAATTCAGGATGAACTGTATAAAGGAGGTTCAAGCAAACGTTTCTATGAGTAAGCACAAGGAAAATGTTAAAAGTCCATTTTTAGATTTGCCAGCTACATGGTGTAGGAGTGTGCTGGATAGATCAAAGGAATCCTGCAGAACTGGTCAGAATGTATGGCAGGATGTCAACTTTATACACAAAAATATAATCTGTTGGAGCCTCACTTTTAGACTATGTCTGGATAGCAGGTCACAAGATGTCTTAAATTTGACATTTATAGTAAACATAGTACTCCAAAGTTAAACTTAAGTTTTGAATTTCAAAAATGTCATATTCATTATGTGTATAAGAATATCAGTGATTGATATTTATATGAAGTTAATAGCTATATACAGAAGATTATGTAAACTTTCTCTTTTAATATTCATTTTGTTGTTAGTATCATTATACCCCACTCAAGATGAAAAAAACCCTGATCATTAGATTTAAAACATCTTGGAATGTAAAAGAGTTATTAAGTGGCATATACAGGATTTTCTTCCAGGACTATCTGACTGAGCTTCTAACTGCCCTATTGTGTATTATACTAATGTGATAAAATTCTAATGTATTTTTAGCTTTATTTCCTTGGGTTCAGAAAGATAAATAGAGCTAAGATAGCTCATAGTAAGAAGTAAGCTTTTGTTTCAGTCAATGAAGTATTTGTTCTCATAAAAAATATCAGAACTGAGGTTACATTATATTATGAGAGTGAACATAAAATTATCAGTTAAGGTAATTTCATGTGTGCTTTGTACCTTCTTTTTCTCAAAAGACTTTCTGAGCCAACTTAATATTCCTGTTATGAAAAAGAAGTACAAGGTCTATTCAATAAATGTAAAATCACACTATCAAGAAAACCAGAAATATTTTGGGGTTCAGAGAAATCTCAAGGTGATTAACATAGTATCAAGAATATTATAATTCTAAGCTTTCCAAACATAATCTCAAAAATTACATACATTTTGAATAATTAAGATCATGGAAGATATTTTTACATTAAAAGTTTTATTCTCTGCCTTAAATTATACAAAGATTTAAAATGGGGAAGGAAATACATGAATAAATTTAACCTCTAATTCCTTCATTAGATTCTTGTTTTAAGAAGATATACAAAGGGACCTTAAAATGTACTTATGTATATCAAAGTGTTGTAGAGAACAAAGTTATGCCCAAAAAATGATCACAAAGAGTCCTTTTTAAGCATTGCCTTCAGTGCCATGATTGAAACAATATTTGGATAATGAAGCTGGAGAGGGTATGTAAATTAAATTTATTTTACATTTTTACAGCTTTTACAATTTTTTACAGGGTAATCAGCATTTTTATGAAAAATAAACATATTTTATATATGAATTATGCAATGCCTTAGAAGATTTCCAATTTTTACCAAGATTTCTGTTACAGTATTCCCCCTTATCTGTGATTTTACTTTTTGTGGTTTAAGTTACCCATAGGTAACTGCTAAGTCAGCCTCAATCTATAGATATTGAAAAGAAATTTTCAGAAATAAATGATTCATCTGTTTTAAATTACAGTCATTCTGAGAAGCATAAAGAAAGACAAAGTAGCCCTACTTTGCCTTGCTCAAGATGGGATTCATCCCTTTGTCCAACCTAGTATCTTCACTCTGTGTACACTACTCACCTGTAAGTTCCTTATAACTCTTACTGTATCACAAGCTTGTATTCAAGTAACCCTTATTTTACTTAATAATGGCCCCAAAGTACAAGATTTCTGTGCCTAATTCATGAATTCAACTCATAGGTATGTATGAGGAAGAAACAACAACAATATATAGAGCTGAGTATAGTCCTTGGTTTCAGGCATCCACTGAAGGTCTCGGAATGTTCCCCTGAAAATGATGGAAGCTGCTGTAGTTTTAACTACTCTGGTTTTGCTTTAGTGATTATTGGGGGAATACTAACAATATGCTACACATTTTACTTATCCTATATCATTTAATTCCAATCAAAATCCTCAGATAAGTATTGTTTGTTCCTATTTTAGAGCTATTTATGAGCAGATTACTTATGTCCCACAAATATAAAATGTAAATTGAGAATTAGAAACTGATCATTTTTATTTTGTTTTGTAGCTTTTCCTGTCTTTACTTGTTGTCTCTTAGAAAGACATTATGCTCTCTCCTGTGGAAAATAGTTATTCGTGTATTAGTTTCCTTGTTTTATCCCACAGGGATTCCTGTTCACATAATTCTAAAATAACCAATGTATTCATATCTACCTCATAGGATTTTTTTTTTAAGATTTGTATAAGATGTATGTAGGTGAATGTGCTATAACATATTTTAGGTTACATGAACAGTATAGATGTTCAAAGGACTTTTAATTCTTTATTAAATCATAGCAGTGTACATTAATGTATTTATGAGGTACAATGTGCTGATTTGATATGCAATGTGGAATGCTTACTTCTAGCTGATTAACATAACCATCTCCTCACTTACTTATTTGTTGTGGTAAGACATTCATACTCCATTCTTAAAAGTTTTGAAATGTATCACTGTATTATGCACATTAGGTTAGGTCCCCCTAAATGGCCTCCCTCCTCCTATAGCTTTATCTCCCTCCATAACTATAGTTTTACCATTCCTATGAATGTGGAGGTGATTATATACTGATTTCATAGTAGTATTGAATACACTGGACACATTTTCCCCCATTCTTAAGAAACTTTAGTAAGAAGAATATGTTCCAGCTCCATCCAGGTAAACACAAATGATGTGAAGTCTCCATCTTTTTATGGCTGCATGGTATTCCATAGTGTACGTATACCACAATTTGTTAATCCATTCATGGGCCCACGGACAATTGGGCTGCTTCCTTGACTTGGCAATTATAAACTGGGCTGCAATAAACATTCTGGTGCAAATGTCTTTTTGTAAAATGATTTTTGATCATCTAGTTCAATACCTGGGAGGATTGAAGGATCAAATGGTAGGTCCACTGTCAGTTCCTTGAGTATTCTCCATCTTCTTTCCTAAAAGGCCATATTAGCTTGCATTCCCACCAGAGGTGTTCCCTTCTCTCTGCATCCACACCAACATCTGTAGTTTTAAGTTTTACTTTACTTTTACTTCACTGAATTATTTACTTTCTGCTCAGACTTAGATGGTAGTAATTATCTAAACCTTTGAGTTTGGAGTCAGTCTAGAAATAGATACTGGATTCAGGAAAATAAAACAGTCCCTTCAGTACTGACTATGCTGAATCAACTTCTCTAATACTTCTCTCTCTAAGTCTACATCAGAAGAGGGGTGTGATGGTGTAAAGGTGAAACTTTTGTTCAGAACTACAACCTCCTTCACACATAGCAAATTTCAATAAAGTGGTCAGAGAAGAATTGGAAACCAGACCTACTTCCTGAAAGCAAGCTTGAGCATTGATTCTCTGTCTCCTATGAGCTTACTTCTAGGAAGCATAATCAAGGCACCACATGCCTCGCCTCTATGCAAGTCCATTTGAAACGGATGCCCAAAGCACAATGAGTTCTACTAGAATTCATCCAACTAACTGAGTGGTGCGTGTCAGGTGCATATCAACACAAGTCAGCTGGTCAAAGGAGTCAATTAGCCTTCTATTACACCACCCTAAATATACCCCTCCACTGACCTGCCTTTATTCATTCATTTCTTCAAAAAGTATTTATTCATCTTCTAATGTGTACAAGGCAGTGTATGTTCCAAGCACTTGAAATACATCTATGAATGACATAGAAAGTGCTTTGTATTTGGTGGACTTGAAGGTATGTGTACGTTTTACTTGTCTTCTATTTTTTAGTTTATTCTGGTTATGCTATGTCTCAGGATATATTATCTTGCTTTCCTAAACATAAATATCATTTTCTCTACTTACGTGGGTATATTTTTCATAAATAGCCACATTAATATATTACAAAAATTTAATTATGTTTAAAAGTACACTTGAGAAACTTATTTAGATATGTCTTAATCCAAGTTAACGTTAAAATTCTTAGCTTTCTCTAACTGTATATTTAAGAGAATATGATATTTTATAATATGTACTAGAGTAAATTTTTCTTCACAAATAGTTACAAACATTTATTAAGCTTGAAAGCGGTCATGTAAATTCTCAGCACATTATTTAATTTTTGTTTTATGCTAGTCACATAGTCTAGAAATTGAAAAGAGAAGAGGAATTATTTTGGTTAATATTCTAAACAGAACTGAACAAAACTGAAATATAACCAATAACTTGTTTTACTCCTATTTTTTAATTCAGTATTACTTCATTTTGTTAAATAAGCTATTTTAACATTTCAGTTAAACAGATGGATATTGTCAATGATCTCTCATCTTCATTTTTTATTTAGATATTTAGGTATGCTGAAAAGTGTCAAAGAGAAAATAAGATAAATGGGAGAATCAGAATGAACACTAAAGGTGAAGAAAGGAACTATTCAAAACTGGGTTTAGAGTTCTAACTGAATCTATGAGTGTTCAAAGTCTGTATCTCACTATCACCATAGATCGGAAATGTATAACAGAATCTATTCTTAGTCTGAATGCCTTTACAAAGTACAAAAAAATCTCTTAACTCTATCAACATTGTACTAAAATTGGCCAAACTTCTGCGTGCTGAGCTTTGTCACTATTCTGTACAACCATTAAACTTTAATCTTGATGAACCCATTGAGATTTAACCTTTTTTGAAATTTTAAGAATGAGGCAATTTATAACCAGAGACATTATAACAAAGAATTAGCTGCATTACCATGGTAAGAATTTGAGCTTTCTAAATTTCAATCCGTGTCCTTTCCACTATGATGTGCTGATATTTGGGAATTTACGAACCCCAGTAGATTTTCCATTTGCAGCAAACATATTGAGTTAAATAATAGTCATAAAAAGCAAATTGGAATATTTGTGTGAGGAGTAGGGAAAATATGTTAAGAGATAAACTAATAAGGTATTTTCATTTTGCTTTGGAATTTGATGTTTCACAGGATATGGTCTAGGTGTGCTCTAAACAGTAGCAGCAAAATAAATTTCAATTAAATATAAAATCAAAGCTAATGAGGAAACTAGATAACAAGAATTATTTGCAAAAGGTCATTTCCTTTTTCTGCTCCCACGGCACACTTCGTACAACTATTAAAGCACTTATCATTTCTATTGTAATTATGTTTACAGTGTCACTCTGTAGATAACAAGCCTCTAGAGGGCAAGTTCTATATTTTATTCATTTCTGTGTCACAAGTTCCTGGTAAAGTGCCAGCATACAATTAAGCACTAAATAAATATTTTTGAATAAATTAAGGAATGGATCCCTGTTGAAGTGATATAAGTGCATCTCTTTCACAAACATATGTGTGACTTGTGACATAAGTTCTTAAAGAAAGTATGGAAAATTAATTCAAAAAATAATTCTTCCAGGTATGTTTACACAGCTTACTATGAGTGGCATGACATTCTTTCAAGGTCTTTTTGTACCTCAGAAAAAATAAATTGGTCTCCCCCTGAGTTTAAATTCAAATCTTTTAAAGCTAATAGTTAAAAAACCAAAATACTAATTGTATTATTTAAGACAGATAAGTGATGTCCTAGAATCTTCCCACCGAGATCCTTGAGAACACTTGTGAATGGCAAATTTCCTTCATTCATATAAGAATGGCAGTACTTTTGTTTTCCTCAAGAATGCCTAATTACAAGTTTTAGCAGATGGATGTCCATGGGAGTTGGGACTGCTTTTGTTGTTATGGCAAATCTAACCAGTATTTATTTATAAACTCTGGTTTATTTACAGTAACTGATTCAACAAATGTTTGTTTCAAGCTCTTTCCTGAGCTTGGAACCAAAGAGACCAAACTTGGTAACATGAAGCTTATCCCTTGGAACAAATAATTATAGCAGAGTCATAGGAGTGACACTGCAAAAGTTTTGAGGTGCACAAAAATTAAGAAACGTAAAATCATTTTGATTACTATGTTTTCTCAAAACAATCGCCAAGACATTCTCTGCCCTTTTTCAGTCTTGTAAACTGTTTTTGACTCCACTCATCTTATTGATTTTTTATGGTAGAGAACAGGGAATAATCTTCTAGGGCTAGATCAGCACTGTAGGGTGGATGAGTCATAACTTTAACCTCTGTGGACTCCAGGAACTGAATGGTGATGTTGGCTGTGTGAGGAGAAGCACTGTCATGGTGCAAGGTGGTCCTCCCAAGTCTAGTCCTTGGCCACCCTTCTTGAAGCTTCCCGAAAACTTAGTATGCATACCGTTGTGTATCGCTGAGTAGTAACAGTCCTTGTTCCTCCAGAGGAACAGATGCAACAAGACCACGTTTGAAGAAAAAAGTTGCCACCATTTTCTTTCTGATGTTTCAGGGTAGCTTCACTTTTGTTAGTGGATTTTCACTAAGAAAAAAGTTCCACAAAATTAACTGATGCTTTGTCTCTACATCAAATTGGCCAGTCTAAGTTTCATCACCAGTGAAAATGTCAGAAATGTGTCGACACTTTCCTCCCTCCATTGAATCAGCATTTCTTCACACCACTCAACACAGAGGTGCCTTTGCTTTTCGATCAAAGTGGGATGCACCCTTTGGGATGAAATTTTCCTGAGTTGAAGAGGATCATGCAGAATTTTGGACATTGCCAGGGATCCAATCTGTGGTGTCACTTCAATGTACTTAAACGTCTCTGGATTGTTTTCAAATACCCTATTTTCCACAGTAGTAATATTTCCCTTAGTGACTGCAGTTCCCAGATGCTCACTTCTTTCCTCATCTTTCAGTGAAGTTTGGCCTCTTCTAAATTCTTAAAACCAATGAAAACTTGTCTCATGGAAAGGAGTGAGGTCCCTGAAAGCTCCTTGCAAATGCTCCAGGCTTTGAGATTTGTTTAACCCACTTTTGGAATCACAGAAAATTATCCTGCAAAAGTGCTCTCTTCCTTGTTCTATAGCTGACCTTGACCGAGCGCCACATGAACAGAAACAAATGAGGCACTCTTAGCAACACCAGTAAGTCAAGCAAATTAACACTTGCACTGGTGAATCAGAAAAGACACTGTTGACTGTGTTTCTTGGAAGTGAAATAATGGACTGTAAAACAGTATGTCTCAAAACTTTCATAGTGACATTTGTATACCATTAAAATACATCATTATTATATGGTAAGATCGTCATTAAGGTTTTCTCATTTTATGACCAAAATACTTTTGAAAATTAAATACATTTTTCAACTCATTTATTCGTTCTTCAGCAGAATCTACATAGATTAGCTTTGATGACATTTTAAAGTATTTTCCATACTCAGTCATGAAAAGTGACCCCTCCCCAAAAGATTGTAATATTTTTCTCACTTCTCTAAAGTTTTTAAATTCATTTGAGATTCTCAATGTGGTCATGTTATTAGAAATGCATATTCTTGCTTCCCTCTAGAAACAGAGACTAAATCAAGAGTTAAATACAGCTATGCTATTTCAGGAAATGGTCTTGAGAAATAGTAGTGGGTAACTGGGAAGACTGAAGAAAGAAAGAAGAAAAAGCCTATCCAAGGGAAGTTTTACAAGTGGACCACCCTAACAGGACAAATGGGCTCATTCCTACTAGGGAGACTCTGAGGATATTAATGCAAATAATCTCAGAATTATCTTCCTAAGGGAAAAAAGAAGCGAGGATCTTCTAGAATACAACATCTAATTGTCAAGGGTAGCAAGACGAAGCGTTAGCATATTAACTCTTCTAGATTTGTATTTAAGTCAGATTGTTTATGGGCTTCCCTGGACATCCAATACAGCAGCGGACAAGAATCCCAGAACAGAAAGCTAGAGAACACGATTCAGCTAAGCAAGTTGAAATTAGACTATCTGCCCACAGCTGAATTTTATAGCTATTGCTAGAGTAAAAAAGTGAAATGAGAGGCTGTGAGTTAGGGCACTAGTGGTTCCTGATTCTATGTATGGTACTTGATATTTAAAGTTGCTATCAAATGTAGGTGATCGTGCTTGCATATGTTGTTGCATAAGCAGAATGTTACACTCTAATAATGGGAATGTTCTTTCTAATAAGACAGGTTCTCTTTCCAGTAACAGAGTCATAAGTATTATTCATAATTTTTAGAGGTGTACATTATTTCTTTTTAAAAATTCTTTGCAAATAAAAGTGCAAGACAAAATATACCGTATTACTGTGAATTAGGGAATCCATGCGGTTTTGTCTTGAGCCCTTTTATTAGCTCTGCCCTAGCACAGGGAAAGAGCTACTCCTTGTGCATTATAAATCCAACCATGTCCATGAGCAAGAGACCTATAGTGTTCAGGGATGGTGGAAATGATATTCTGGGATCATTTTTCTGAGAAGACATTTTGCACAATTTTGCTTAAGTTTTGGAACTTTCATTTATCTTCATAATAAGAAACAGTTCTTAGAATTTATATAAAAACATTCTCTATCTCAGTTGGGTGCCCGTAGCTCAGTGGTTACATGCTCTGGGCCTGGTGGGTTCAAACTTGGCCTGGGCCTGCTAAACAACAAAAAAACATTCTCTATCTCTCAGCCATACAATAAGATGTAATGTACAACAATACTCTTTTCCAGCTGTCTTTCTGGTATTGTCTATGAAATAACAGGCTTACTAATAAGCACTTGGGAAAAATTGCAAATAATTTCCCACAAATGATCATAAATAACAACAGCGTTGTCAAAAATTGTTAGACAAACATTAATAAATCAAATTGAGACTATTACTGACATGCAGACTTGTTAAATATGTTTTTTATCTTGGTAATGTGCCCTACATGACCCAAACCTTGTCTGAACTTTCCATGATTTATGAAAGTTATCTTGAGGAAAGAGTACCTGAGAAGCATAATTATTTTGAAGTGCAAAATTATGTTTGCACATCCAAAATTAAGGTAGAAATCTTCCTTTTCTACGTGTCCCATCACCTGGTTGTCTTTCACTTTCAATAATTCAACGGAAAATATGTGGAAATTTTTACATTACATTTATCACTTTCAAGGCATTAGTACCCTTCATAGCTTCTGAATGCTGCTGCTAAGTATATTATCCCTGACTGATGGAATCCAAAGATCATTAGATGGCTATATTAAGCATACCCAGTCCCTTGTTGTTGGGGATGCTTACCTTACCAAAAATGCTACAAAAATATTAAAATGTATTGTGTTGAAAAGAGATGGAGAGAAAAATGAGCATTATTGACCTTCATTTTGATCTCTCATAGCCAACACCTTTTTTTTTTTCTCATAATGACATGTACTACTATACACATACAAACCTGAATGTCACTTATAATCTACCAAAGACACCTTTTCTGACACGTACAGTGACTGCCTTCTGGACTGAAATTTCCAAGATACCAGGATTGGATGTGGATTGCTGGTATATATTTTATAGAGGGCCTAATTAAATAATCAAATCATTCATCAGCTAAAAACGAATTTTAAGAGTGCTGTATCTAGATACAGCACATGGTATATGCTAGAAGGGAACAAACGGAAGAAATTATGCAGTCTCTGTTTTGATGTTGCCATTAATCTGATAAAACATTATGAAATGGGGGCGGGAACAACGAGGTAACACAATCTGGTATTGATTGTAACCACAATGAGGGTTGCAAGAAAGCAGAGAACAGTGAGCTCAAGAAGTTGGAGGTTATGGGACTTAGAGAATACAAAATGGTTTAATCAAAGAAAAATCATTTTAAGGTTCAAAAATAAAAAAGCAAATATCATGTAATACAGAACATAGATTATATCCTCTTTATATCCTGGAGAAAGAGATGAGTTGCTGAGTAATATTTCCAAATAAGGCAGTTCCAGTACAGTGTAAAATAAAACTGAATAAATACCAAAGAATACATTTATAGAGAGATTTGAATGCCAGACAACAGGGTTTATATACTTTCAAAAGGAAAGTGAAAGGGTAAAGTCACGTTTAGAAAACAAAAAATTGCTAGTGGTTTTCTCTTAGAGGGCTTGTGGAATAACCACAAGATAGAGTTACGAAAATGAGAAATAGGGTGCTGCAGAAAGGAGGAGAGACAGAACACTATTTTGCCCTTCATCAAAAAAATCGGGGCAGAGAATAAAAGGAGAGAAAGGCAAAAATGATGCAAAAATCTCCTTTTGCTTTATTTCACGTTCATTGAGGGTACAGAAAATTGGGTGACACTCTTTGCATTTATTGGGTGAAATGCCTCTTATAATTGTGCCACACACCTGACCCCCATCTCTCTCCCTCCTCCCTTCTCCGTACTCCCTGTTCCCCCACCCCCAACATTGAAGTGATTTGAGTTTTTCTTTTATGTGGCCATAAGATCTCTAATTTTTAATAACAAGGAGATGTGTGCCAGTGAATTAATTGAAGATAATTGAAGAATGAAACCAATTTGAGCAGGAAATAGATTAATTTCACTTTTGGACATAATCATCTTGGGCTAAGAGCAAACCAAGTAACAGAATAAAAACTAAGTACTACATAAGAATAGGAGGTATAAATTCGGGATATGTCGGCATCATTAGAAGAGTAATTCAGTGTTTCCTAGAATTTAATATAAAGCAAAGTCTGATAAGAATGAGATCTTAGGACTCAGTCACAGGAACTGGTAATTGAATGCTTCCTAGAATTCAGTATAAAGCGAAGTCTAATAAGAACAAAAATTTGGGAATCAGTCACAGAATGAAATGAAAGAGAAAGAATAGTTAGAAATATATGAAATGTAGAACAACTTGTAAAATCAGATATTTTAAAGTTATAATTTTTAAAAGTGAGATAGTTTTAAGATACTTTCTTTTATGTGATGATTAAGTGATTTTTAAAAGTAACTGTTATTTGCCATTTGGTCTTTCACCATAGGAACACTTGGAGAAAGTGGAACGGAGGATGATTTTTAAATAACTGGCAAACCCAACATCAAAGGTCACAGTTGATCCTCCGGCATGTGTACTTTTAGCAAAAAGAAAAAAAAATCATAAACTGAGGTAGGCCCAGATTGCCATTAAATTTTATATTCCAATTTATTGGGCAGTAAGTAAGGATTGGGTAATTGTTCTAAACTGTTTCTCAAAGTGTGCAGAGTAATTTTTGAATATGATTCTGAACTACTGTGTATATTTTATAAATCCTACCCTTAAAGAAGATAATTAAAGAAAAACTACCAGTTGGAATTGCTATTAGTGGAAACATCTGGACTACGAGCAACTAAGCAAGTCTCCTTAAACCCATGGCCAAAAACCAGATTAGAGTTTTAAAGACTAACAAGGAAGCCTGTGTTATTAGATTCACATTGACTGGATTTGGCTCACCAGAGTTTTAATCTTAGGCAAACAGCTTGCTGCATCTTTGCTTAATACCTTCTGAGTAGAAACTAATTTTACTGTTGATTAGTTAGAAATGTATTTAGGTTTGTACCACTACTTCAAGGAACAGAATCCAACTATCAGGGGTGTGTGTGTAATTATACTTCTTTCAAATAAAATACAGGTTATAGCTCTTCACAAATATCCATTTACTTCAATGGGACTATGCGAAGGAAATAAAAAGATTCCCAAAATTTTATTTTTGAAATGACACAGGACTGAAATTCCCTCTCTCTCTCTCTCTCTCTCTTCACATAATTATTATATGTCTGCAGCAAGTCATTCCACATACCTTTTCCCACATAAAGAGATTTGATGCTTCTCTTATGTTTTCATCTTTCCTTGACTTTTAAATTCTTCTAACCTAAATTATTCTAACCGCTGCGTACTGTCCAATATGTACCAGTTAATTGTCCAATGTGTACATCCTGCTATGTACCTATGCAAGGCACTTTCTCAGTGTAAGCTTTTTTTTGCTCTTTATTAAAGGTAAAGTTCTGAATCTTTATACTAAAGAGCATAGAAGAAATGTCATACCCAATGATATTTCTAGAAAACCATGAAATGAGTCAGGGACATTCATTTTTATATCATCACATATTTTCCCATCTATAAAAATAAAAAGGAAAAAGCCCTCCAGACTGACAGAGAAATGTATATTTGTCAGATACTTTCCCTACAGGCATATCTTTGTGGTAATTTTTCTACAATAATCTCAAAAATGTCTTTTAAACTCCATCACCACAAAAACTGTCTTTTAATGTTTTTCATAACTCATCATGTGAACCAAAATTGTGATTATGTTATATAGTACTGAAATTATATTTTAAGATTTCATATGACAAACTTAAAACTTCATAATATTTAAAAGTAGAGATACTTAGCCCCGTTTTACAGTCAAAGTTCGGCAAATAATGGCTGAAAACTTACAAGCTGAATAAATGAATGAAGCTCTGGACTTTAATTTTGATACTTATGACTTTATTGTTCATTCATTTAGGCTTTTTTATAAATACTGCTTTGTAAATATCCAAACCAAAGTCATTAGTCCTGAGATAAAGAGGTTATATCCTCAGCTGTAAGTTACTAATTACTCAACTATTTAAAACCAACTGTTTAAAGAACACCCAACTGTTCCCCCAGTTCATTTACACTGGATAGGTATTGCACCATTTTTTTTTTTTTTTGAGACAGATCCTCAAGCTGTCCCCCTGGGTAGAGTGCTGTGGCATCACAGCTCACAGCAACCTCGAACTCCTAGGCTCAAGGCAGTCTCCTGCCTCCGCCTCCCAAGTAGCTGGGGCCACAGGCGCCTGCCACAACACCCGGCTATTTTTTTTGGTTGCAGCCATCGTTGTTTGGCGGGCCGGGGCTGGATTCGAATCCACCACCTTAGGTGTATGTGGCTGGCACCTTAGCCGCTTGAGCCACAGGCGCTGAGCCAGTATTGTACCATTTTTTGTTCTTAAAAGAAGATAGGCCAGTGTTCCTATTGCTCTAGATTCTTAACAACACTTGGTATTCATTTTATAATTTTTGGTTTATAATTTACACTTCCCAGATGACAAATGAAATCCAAAATCAATAACATAATTAGTGGCTAACTAGAGGATTTTTTTTCTTAGTGCATGTCTGTTTCTCGCTCATTCATAAATATTGTTTTAGTTCTCAGAACTTTTTTTGAATATGACTTTTTTGTTAAATAAGTGAATGGTAAATATCTATCCATTCCCATTCCTGTGATTTCAATTTTTCTCACTTTTAATTGTCTTTTTAGTAATAGCATCTCTTAATTTTAGTTTTATATATGTATACATGAATATACTTATTTATGGCTAGCAAATTTTTGGTGTATTTAAAAAATTTTTTTCTTAAAGAAATTCAGAGGATAGATTTTTTTTTTCTTTTGGAAAAAAATGTGTGTGTGTATGTATGTATGTGTGTGTGTGTACATTATGTATGTCATTATCCTCTAGATGTATTGCTTGCATATGATGTAAGGTTATGAGATACAGGGTTAAATTTATTACTTTGCCACGTGGATCTATCTAGCACATTCTATTAAAAAGATCTTTCTCCATGGCACTGTAGAGGTCGCTTGTCATAACAGAGGATAACCTATTTGTGTAATTCTATTCTGGATTACTTTTATTCTGTCATTCTTAGGTTGATCCTTGTGAAAATGGCACACTTTTAATAAATGTAACTTTATATCATCATAACATCTGAGAATGTATTCAAAATTATTCTAATTTTATATTATCTTATCTACTGATGGCTTTATTCATATAGATATAATTTTTAGAATTAGCTTGTACATTTTTACAAAGGAGAACAATAAATTAAAACTTCTGGACTTTGAATGAGATTGTGTTAATCCACAGATCAACTTAACATTTTTATTGTTGTGTTACCAAATTATACATTTGGTATAAACCTGAATCAGTCTAATTCATCACAAGCTTTATGTATCTCAATAATTTTATTTGTCTCTACATAAAAATCTGTGCATATTTCATCAGATTCCTAGATTTTCAAGCATTTTAATGCTATCATAAAATATAATGATATTTACATACCTCTTCATATCACCATGTGTACCTCCAATATGTTACTTTTAAGTATAGCAAAATATTTCATGCTTATATATTCACCATATTTTACTTATCCACTATCCAAGTTTAATACGTTTATCTTCAAACTTGAGTCACTTTTAATAGTATTCCAATAGATATTGGAATAGCTATACTCTTAAGGATAAAAATGAGATTGTCTCAATATCTCACTTTGCCTAGGTATGAGATTACCATGACACATGTTCTGGATATGCAATCTTAATTTTCCTAAAATGTTCTAAATTGGTATCCACATACAAACACAAAAATGAGGTTTTAAAGTCTTTGCTAGGATTTGAAATTGGTCATAATCTGTTCTTTTAGAATTTAATAATAGGAAAGTAATAGGCATATTTTATTTATAAAACAGAAAAGTTTTAATTAGAATTTCATGGAAGATTATGTACTACTACAAATATCCACTCATTTTCTTGTTAGTATATTGTATTCCTTCTTTTATGAATTGAATGTTTATATCCTATGACTAATACACGTTAATTACTCTTTTAATGCATTAAGGTTTATTTTTTGTTGTTTGTTTGTTTTCAAGACAGAGTCTTACTTTGCTACCCTGGGATTGATGAAGGGGTAGCCTGCCATGAGTTCATCAGAGCTCATAACCACCTCAAATTCCTTGGGTTCAAGCAATCCTCATGCCACAGCTTCTGAGCTTCTAGAGTAGCTGGGACCGCAGGCTCCAGGCACAATACCTGGATAAAATCTTCTATTTTAATAAAGAAGCAGTCCCACTCTTGTTCACTCTGGTCACAAATTCCAGACCTCAAGCAATCCACTCATCTCTTGCCTCCCACAGTACTGGGATTACAGATATGAGCCAAAGTGGCCTCTTCTTTCATTTTTTCTAGGAGCTTCTTGCACAGGCTACTATTCCTGTGTTACTATTATATTTTAGAAATATTCTCATTTTATGGCACCCATGAAACTTACTACAATGACTTTTAACAATTAATATGTGCCATTATTACTAATTACTTAACGGGTACAATGTACACTTTCTGGGTGGTAGACACAGTTGTAATTTTGTCTTGAGCAGTACAAAAGCAATACATGTAACTAATATTTGAACCCCCATAATATTCTAAAATAAAAATTAATTAATTTTTTAAAATCTTGATTACTTAAGTTTACTGGCTACTGATTTTATTTATTTATTTAGACAGAGTCTCACTATTTTGCCCTCAGTAGAGTGCTATGGCATCACAGCTTACAGCAACCTCAAACTCTTGGACTTAAGTGATTCTCTCTGACCACAGCCTCCCAAACAGATAGGACTATGGGTGCCTGCCACAACACCTGGCTATTTTTTTGTTGTAATTGTCACTGTTGTTTGGCAGACAGGCTGGGTTCGAACCCACCAGCTCTGGTGTTTCTGGCTGGCACCCTAGCTGAAGAGTTACAGGTGCTGAGCCTGATTATTATTATTATTTTTAAATATGGAAGGTGTAAAAAATGTATTCTTATTTTAAGAGATGTTACCTAAGTGTTAGTATTTAACATTGAATTGAAGGTACCGTTACTGGTCAAATGTACCTAGACATGCTATGCATATCCATTGTATCTGCAATTCATACACTTTGGGGAAATGATCAATTTTACTTCCAACAAGAGCTCTTAAAATGTTCATACATTTTTGCTACACCCTGTGTGTAACTGTATTAAGTCTTCTTAAAAAATTATTTCAGAATATTGCAGGATACACACTTTTTGGCTAAATGATGTGCTTTTGAACATTTTAATTCAAAGTTGTAAGTGTATCTTTCACCTAGAACATGTGCCTTGTACCAGTTAGGTACAATTTACCCAAACCTCCCTCCCCTTTCCCAACTACTTGATTCTGTTGAGTTATATTTCCATATGTGCACATAATAGTTGATCAACTAGTTCTAGTTTATTATTGCCCTCATTTCAACTTTCTAAATGTTTATGGCCCTTCATTTATGGATCCATAGTAACAACTGTTTTTTAATATCCTGTGACAAGCACTTTGATAACCTAAAATTTATTTATCATAGAATCTTGGTGAAAACTTTTTGAAATGTGAAGAGAAATGAGTTTTGTAAACTTAGGTGTATTCAGGTGACAGATGTTGGATATAAGATAAATTATAAAATTACTCTTAAAATGTTAGGAAAATTTATGGTGAAGAGGAGTATTGGTATGCAAAATGTAGACAGGCATATACATCTACTCCATTATTAAATATGCTACAGGAAATCATAGTACAATACTAGAAGTGAAGTGCTTCCATGTAAAACATCTTACTGTAGTTTCTGCTTCTTTTATTTTTTCAATATTTTTTCCTAGGTATTGACTATAACATACAATTTATGCAAAGCACTTTAGACAAATGCATAAGGCAAATTAAAAGTCAATTGCAATAAAAATATACTGGATTATAGAGTGCGTACTTTGGAAAAAATTCATAGTCAATTCTGCTGTGTAAGCCAGAAGTCTCCACACATTGATCTCTAACTCTTGTTCCCTAAAAAAACAACGCAGAGAATCACAGATCATGGTTGATTACACATCAATATCAATAAAAATTCACATTTTGTTATAAGAACATAATGATTACTCAAGATTTTTGAAATAATTTTGAATGAAATTAACTTTGTCTAGAGAGTACAAAAGTACAATCTATATTTTAAAGTAATTTATAAATATCTAGAAATATTTTTCAGGTTTTTTTATTCACATATATTATTCATATGTAGTATTTAATCATTTATTCATGATAAGTAAATGCCTGTCTCTGCACAAAGTTCATAACAACATTTTGTGGTGAATGCTACACTGAGATTCAAGACGCTGGTACCCATCAAGAGTAAAAGGCCGTCTAATTTTACTCGCTGAAAAATGTCATGAGTCTGCGATGCAGAATAGATTCAACAGGTTATTTACATTAGCAAGTAGTATAAACAATCAAAATGGTATTAAAAATAAACTTTTAGGCTCGGCGCCTGTGGCTCAAGCGGCTAAGGCACCAGCCACATACACCTAAGGTGGCGGGTTCAAATCCCCAGCCTGGGCCTGCCAAACAACAATGATGGCTGCAACCAAAAAATGGCCAGGCGTTGTGGTGGGCGCCTGTAGTCCCAGCTACTTGGGAGGCTGAGGCAGGAGACTCGCTTGAACCCAGGAGTTGGAGGTTACTGTGAGCGTGATGCCATGGCACTCTACCCAGGGGGATAGCTTGAGGCTCCGTCTCAAAAAATAAATAAATAAATAAATAAATAAACTTTTAAACCTTTTTATAAAGGAAGAAGTGTAGGGAATATGAACCCAAGTGGATTTGCTTTTTCCATATTTCTTACAAGGATGATATCTGCCATATCTAGAAAAGCAGACATTTCTCCTCAGTGCCATCACTGTGCGGGATTCTCAGTCTCAATGAACAATCCAGGGAGCATCTACTTCCACAGCATAAGTGTGCTACGTAATATTTTGCAAATATGATAAATGTTGAATGGCTTATAAAGAAATTGTATTTGTATATGTGAAAGACCCTACAATATGACCTGAATGAACCATGAAAAATTAATACGCCCCAAACTTTTCTCCACATCAATGATGCATGAGAAGAAATATGGTTCTTTGGGATCTTAAGGAGTCATAGCAGAACTCATTCACCACTCATACACATACAATAAAGCAGCACTGAGTTCAGGAAAAGTGATTTGGAGAGAATCATTTCTCCTCTGAGAAAGAAAGAGGGATCAAAAGGCAGGAACACCAAGGACCACTGCTTACTACAGCTGCCTTTCTAGGGGAACATGAGCCAATTGAAATCCAAAGGTGGCATAAAATATGAGAGGGAAATTAAGAAGAAAATGGAAATAGAAATATAAAATTAAATTATAATTAAAAAACATTTTAGATGGTGAGGGAAAATATTTGCTAGAACAATCACTGACTTCAGATTTAAAGGGTAATGGAATTTCCAACTGAAGAGCAGCAGAAGGAAACTTTAAGAATACAGCTCAGAGTGCATGTTTATGTAGAACACAAGAATCAAGAAGAACATTTCTAAAACATATTTGAGAGACAGTGTGTGTTATCTAAAAAAAGTATCTGATGGACATCAGACTTTATAACAGTAATACTAATCAATAAAAATATAAATAACATAACTAAATTCTGAAGTAAAATACCTTTGGAACTAGAATTTTATATTCACCTACATTATTATATAAGTAAAAGTTTATAATTAATGCATTCCAAGACACACATGAACTGAAAATCTTTATCTAAGACCTTTGACGAATAGGTCTTCAGGAAATACTCCAATAACAAATGAAAAACATTAGGAGGATTCAATAGGGATACAATGATAAATAGTTTATTGTAGTCTAAGAAAAGTAAATATCAACACCCCTCCTATGGAAAAATAAATAAATTAAAAATATTCCAAGCAAAAAAAAAAAAAAAAACCCCTAGAGAAATATAAGGTTAATGTGTACTGATGGGGGGGCTGTGCTGTTGGGGGATGGTAATGTAGAGATTGGGGAGCAAGGATCAAAGACGAAATAAAAGGAATACAGCAACACTGAAGTGCTCGAGCTGTTTGTCTCCTGTGTGTTACATTTAACAAGAATATTTTAAGATGTTATTAAATAATGAGCAATTGATTGGAGAAAGTAAGAATAAGTAAAACATATTTATAGATAGAACTCATTAGGTGTTAATTTCAGATAATAGAAATTATAATACCTAATTTTCAAAGGAGAAAATTCAAGTAAATGAATTCAAGTAAACAATGAAGCCATAGTTATGGCTAGTCCTGCAGCAGCTAAAATTCATGCATAAACTTCACCACGTTTCTAAAACATCAGATGTTGGAAACCTGGGCATCAACAGGTATTGATGGAAAGACTCAAATGCCAAAAAGAAGCAGCAAGAGAACTGGCATTACAAATTCTGTGCAGAGTCTTTCCAATTTCTGGCTGACTCCTCAACCAAGCAAAGAAGACTCAAATCAGCCTAAAGTTTTGATTAAAAAAACTGAAACGGCATTTGAGCTGCCATCTCCACAGACAAGATAGAGTTTGCAAACTGTTTCAGCTGACAAAAATATGAAAACTTTAAAATACAGCATAACAGTTTATAGTTTTCATTCAAGATGTGCGAGTTCAGATAACATATTTCCCATTATCAAGGCAAAAGACAATCAACAGAGACCAGCATCAAACTCAACATGACTGAGTATGACAAAAATATTGGCTTACATCCTGCAAGAACGTTAATTTTTAGCTATAGTTATTCTACAGAGATAAAGAAAGACACTCATACTATTACTTAAAATTTTTATCAGAGAAATAGAATATCAAATATAAAATTTCTGAAATAAAACTAATTATTGGATGAGTTTAAGAGCATGCAGAATGTAACTGATAGAGAACAGTCAATTGGCAGGAAGGTAGATTTGCACTGGCTAATTTGAAGAAGAGAGGTAGAAAACACATACAGGACAACTTCGTGACTTGTAGGAAATAATGAAAGGTGTGATCTATGTTTATTTAAATCCAAGAGGGAAGTAAAGGAGTAGAAGGCACAAAACAGTTTGAAAAAAATAACGGCAAATATTTTTTTAACTGATAATTTCCCAATCAGGTAAAAGATATAAAATAAAAAATTTTAAGAACCTCATAGATGCTCAAACAGGATAAATTAAAGAAAACTGTGCAAAGAACATCAGAGTCACATGGCTATAACCCATGTATAAAGAAAAACTGTTCTTGAAAAAAGACATACAAATGGTCAACAGGTATATGAAAAAATATTCAACATCACTAATCATCAGAGAAATGCAAATCAAAACGACAATGAAAAATCATCTCACCACAGCTAAAATGGCTTTTGTACAAAAGACAGGCAATGACGAATGCTGGCAAGGATGTAGGGAAAGTGGAATCTTCGTACACTGGTGGCGAAAATGTAAACTGTGAAGAGCAGGATGGAAGTTCCTCAAAAAGCTAATAGTAGAACTACCATATGATATCGCAATTACATATCATTGCAACACCATTCACTATAGTAAAGATGGAATCAATCTAAGTGTCCATCAATGGAAGAATGGATAAAGAAAATGTGGTACATATACACAACAGATAATTCCACCAATCAAAAAAAAAAAAAAAAATGGAAACAGCTTGGTGCCTGTAGGTCAGTGGTTAGGGCACTAGCTATATACACCAGAGCTGGCAGGTTCAAATCCAGCCCAGGCCTGCCAAACAACAATGATAACTTCAACCAAAAAAGAGCCAGGCATTGTGGCAGGCGCCTGTAGTCCCAGCTACTTGGGAGGCTGAGGCAAGAGAATTGCTTAAGCCCAAAGTTTGAGGTTGCTGTGAGCTGTGACACCATAATACTCTACTGAGAGTGACAAAGTGGGACTCTATTTCAAAAAAAAAAAAAAAAATAGAATACAGATAGTCTCTAAGTTACAAATATTGGATTTATGTACAACCTGCACTTACAAATGGAGGCTATTGCAGTATGTCTCCAAATTACAAATATCCGATTGATGTATGGCTCTTATGAACCATACATAAGAGGTATTACAAGTAACAGGTAAATATGCCTGTTTAAACTTACATATAAATTCAACTTAAGAACAATCCTAGGGAACCTATCTCCTTTATAACCCAGGAAATGCAGGTATTGTCATTTGCAGCAAGATGAAGAGAACTAAAGGACATTATATTCAATCATAAACCAGGCCCAGAAGCACAAAATTTGCTTGTTTTCACTCATATGCAGGAATTAAATTTTTTTAAATTAAACTCATAGAGTTAACAAGGATGGGAAGTTAGCAGAGGATGAAAAGGATATCCAGGGAGAGAATGATAATGTGGAGTTAGTCAATGAGAATAAAAATGCAATTAGCTAAGATAAATAAGATTTATTCTTATGCCATAATAGGGTGCCCATGTTATTTGCCTGGAAGTGGATCCACCCTCTCTGGTCACAGGTCCAACATGCCATTTTGGGAGTCTGTCAGCCATTAGAGCCAAACATAATCAGATCGTTTAAAAGAATAGGAAGTCTGGCAGCTACCAATTATATAAAACAACCAGATAATTAAAGGAAACAGTGGGTTAACTATAAATGTAAGAATTCTGAAGGACAAGACTGGTCATAGTCAAAAGGAAGGAGGTCATGCTCTGAAGGGCACAGAAAAAATACACAAAATTAGTAAACTGGTAAAATCAAAGCAATAAAACAAGATAGCTAATTAGTGACCTAGAGTAGTTGTTCAAAACATTGGCCAACATGATGAATAAAGCTAATAAAAACATTCAGCTTTGACTTCAGATAAACATTGGTATGGGATAATAAACAGAATAAGTAAATCTCAGATTTGTATATTCAAGTAGTATTTGTATATTCATGGGCTGCAATGTGATGCTATGATACAAGTATACAGTATGGAATGAATAAATTAAGATAATTAAGATATACATTACCTTGCTTGTTTCTTATAGTGAGACATTTTGAAATGCACAACACATTATTATTACCTGTACTTACTATCCATTACAATAGATCTTACAAATTTATTCCTCTAACTGAAATTTATATATCTTACTGTATTTTTATTGAATGGGTATATCATGGCTACTATCAGTGGTTTACCCAAAAAAGCACAAAATGAAAATGCATGACCAGGAGAGGCCTGTGATAACTACAAATAAAGTTACTGTAATTGTGTAAATTACACAAATTTACTCAGGGATAAAAGTACTGGACTTTCTTGCACTAGAGTCACTCAAGTTTAACAGCATTGTCTGCCTAGAAGAGGGCATTGCTATTTGGAACCATATAGTGGATAATAATGGCTTAGTTTAAAAAAAAAAAAGATAACTGCCTTTTCCCTAAAAGGAATTTGATGACATGTTTTGTAAGAATGACTAGTGCAACAATTAATAGTAGCATTTCTTTTATGCACTTGAATATTATTAATATTTTAAATTTTATAATACTTCCAGGAAAAAAACACAAAATTGGTATGTCTTTGCCTGTCAAAACACCAACACGTTATCAATTTCACCTATTAGACAAAGAGATAGTCTTGTCTACTATTTCAAGTAAAGTAGTGGCTCAATGGTGGCCCCACCCACAATAATTGGCACTTATAACAATGTCATGGCTTACTAATCAGTTGCTTTGCCTCCAAAGTGGAAAAATCCAATACAATGTTATATTCATTCATTATTATGATAATAAATTACAGATAAAACACAGAATTTGATGTTCAATGATAGTACTTAGAAACATCGGAAATAGTTTGATATAGTTCTTTACACAGACTCATAAACCTGCACTCTGTTCTAGCTACATGACCAGGCCTTCAAGCTACCAACACATGTATTATAAATATGCACCCATGTAGGGCACCTTGGTGTGGGAAAAATTCCAAACTAGCTCAGCAATTTATTGCATATGTATATGCCAAATGAAGGAAGCACATGCAAAGAGTCACATCTGGACTAACCAAATCAATCAAGCCCATGCAGCTATCATCTCTATTATAGCTTACTATACCCACATTCAATGACTCTGTAGTAATCAAATCACAATAAAGGATTGGGATGTCCAATAAAGATCATATTTTTATGCATATAAAAGCTGCTATTAACCTATAAATATACTACCTGGCTATACCTATTGCTGGTCTTGCTGAGTTTCTAGATACATAGGACTTGTGAAGTTGAAAATTTTAAGAAGAAACCTTTTCTTCCTTCCTTTCTTTTGAACACTAACAGTATACTTGATTGCTGTTTTTCTTGCCTGCTTTGGTTTTATGGATGAATAAGTAGTTGGTATAATGCCAGCTTTGACTATAGCTTATTGACTGACCATTCACCTGGCCTTAGGCACATGGGTGAACATATTTTTCAGGAAAGAGACACATGAAGATGCATGTACTTCATGTACTTAGACACTGAGTATGTCAAATGGCCCTAAGTCTAACCTTTTCTGCTGTCAATGCTGTTCAAGGGTCCTAGAGTCCTTGTAAAACTCATAACTCTGGACAAAAGACACATAACCTGACTTATGCTCAATAAGCAGTCGTATGGATCCTAGGTCCAAGTTAAAAATGTGTTTTCAGTTATGGAAAGCATTCTGCAAGAAGATTTTGGTTTCTGTCCTGGGATGGGGCTTATAATGTAAATTCCTCACAATTGGCCATGTAACTTTCCAGTTGAACCATTTTTGATGCTTCATTTTCAGACCTGGAGTTTATCAGAGATAATGAAGTTACTTTCATTTAATGAAAGGAAAATGTAGATGGCCCTAGGAGTTCATTCACCACCGCCACGACCACTGATGACAGCAGCAGCAGTTCACCATTCAGTATCTAAATAGAGACAAAGCTCAACAGATCAGAGTTAGCTCAGCAGAATAGGCTAATATCAGCTACTGAACTCCAAAAGCTCCTATTTCTAATAAAGTCACATTTCTAATCAAAAAGTCTTCTATATTTTCATTCACAAAGACATTCTTTACTCACCTTTTTCCATTAAACCCATAAGTATAGAACGAGATGGGGCGGAAACAATTGTTTCTAGAAATATTGGCCACATTGCATGCATTTGTTCATGGCCAGAGTAGCCAAAAGATTCTGAGTAGATGTCATTATATATTTCTATTTATGTGGCACATATTATGTATTATATTATATTTTTATATATAATACATAATTATATATATATCATAAATCATATTAAATTTAATGAAATAGACCAATACTTGGAAACATGCCACCTTCCTAGACTTAGCCAAAATGAAGTGGAAATGTCGAACAGGCCTATATCAAGTTGTGAAATAGCATCAACTATACAAAATCTCCCTAAAAAGAAAAACCTGAAGTCTACCAAATTCACATCAGAATTCTACCAAACCTTTAACGAGAAACTAGTACCTATATTACTTAACCATTTCCAAAATATAGAAAAAGGAAGAATACTACCCAAAACATTCTATGAAGCGAACATCACCTTGGTCCCCAGAATAGGAGAAAACCCAGTAAAAAAAGAAAATTATAGACCAATATCACTAATGAATATTGATGCGAAAATATTCAACAAGATCCTAGCAAACAGAATCCAGCAACACATCAAAAAAATTATATACCATGACCAAGTGGGTTTTATCCCAGGGTCTCAAGGCTGGTTTAATATACATAAATCTATAAATATAATTCATCACATAAACAAAATAAAAAACAAAGAACATATAATTCTCTTGATTGATGCAGAAAAAGTTTTTGATAACATCCACCATCCTTTCATGATTAGAAAACTTAAGGAAATTGGGATAGAAGGGACATTACTTAAACTGATAGAGGCCATCTATAGCAAACCCACAGCTAATATTGTATTGAATAAAGTTAAATTGAAATCATTTCCACTCAGATCAGGAACCATGGAAGGTTGCCCATTGTCTCTACTGCTTTATAACATGGTAATGGAAGTCTTAGCCATAGCAATTAGGCAAGAAAAGGTGATCAAGGGTATCCATATAGGGTTAGAGGAGATCAAACTTTTATTCTTTGCAGATGATACAATTGTACATCTGGATAACTCCAAGGATTCTACTACAAACTCTTAGAAGTAATCAAGGAATACAGCAGTGTTTCAGGTTACAAAATTAACACTCATAAATATATAGCCTTCATATATACCAACAATAGTCAAGCTGAAAAAACAGTCAAAGACTCTATTCCTTTCACAGTAGTGCCAAAGAAGATGAAATATTTGGGCGTTTAGCTAACAAAGGACATGAAAGATCTAAAGATCTCTATAAAGAGAACTATAAAATTCTAAGAAAAGAAATAGCTGAAGATGTTAACAAATGGAAAACTATACCATCCTCATAGCTGGGAAGAATCAACATTGTTAAAATGTCCATACTATCCAAAGAAATATACAATTTTAATGCAATTTCTATTAAAGCACCACTGTCATACTTTAAAGATCTCCAAAAAATAATACTTCATTTTATATGGAATCAGAAAAAAGCTCAAATAGCCAAGACATTATTGAGAAATAAAAACAAAGCAGGAGGAATCATGATACCAGACTTCAGACTATACTATAAATTGATAGGGATCAAAACAGCATTGTACCAGCACAAAAACAGAGAGGTAGATGTATGGAATAGAATAGAGAACCAAGAGATGAACCCAGCTAATTACCATTATTTGATCTTTGATAAGCCAATTAAAAACATTCAGTGGGGAAAAAACTCCGTATATAATAAATGTTGCTGGGTGAACTGGCTGGCCACCTATAGATGATTGAAAATGGACCCACACTTTTCAACATTAACTAAGATAGACTCTCACTGAATTAAAGATTTAAACTTAAGACTTGAAACTATAAAAATACTAGAAGAAAGTGCAGGGAAAACTCTTGACGAAATCGGCCTGGGAGAATATTTTACGAGGAGGACACCCTGGGCAATTAAAGCAACACCAAAAATACATTACTGGGATCTAATCAAACTAACAAGCTTCTGCACAGCCAAGAACACAGTACATAAAGCAAGTAGACAGCCCTCAGAATGGGAGAAGATATTTGCAGGTTATGTCTCCAACAAAGGTTTAGTAACCAGAATCCACAGAGAACTCAAATGTATTAGCAAGAAAAGATCCCATCTCAGGGTGGGCAAGGGACTTGAAGAGAAACTTCTCTGAAGAGGACAGGCACATGACCTACAGACATATGAAAAAATGCTTATCATCCTTAATCATCAGAGAAATGCAAATCAAAACTACTTTAAGATATCATCTAACTCCAGTAAGATTAGCCCACATCACAAAACCAGAGATGTTGGCATGGATGTGGAGAAATGGGAACACTTCTGCACTGCTAGTGGGAATGCAAACTAATATGTTCCTTTTTGAAAAGTGTTTGGAGATCACTTAGGGATTTAAAAATAGACCTGCCATTCGATCCTTCAATTCCTCTACAAGGCATATATCCAGAAGACTAAAACTCACTTTATAACAAAGATATTTGCAACAGAATGTTTAATGTAGCCCAATTCATAATTGCTAAGTCACGGAAAAAGTCCATGTGCCCATCAACCCATGAATGGATCAATCAATTGTGGTATATGTACACCACGGAATATTATGCAGCTTTAAAAAAAGATGGAGACTTTACCTCTTTCATGTTTCATGGATGGAGCTGGAATATATTCTTCTTAGCAAAGTATCTCAAGAATGGAAGAAAAAGTATCCAATGTACTCAGCCCTACTATGAAACCAATTTATAAGTACCCACACTTTCATATGAAAGCTATAAGCCAATTATAGCCCATGAAGATGGAGAAAGAGTAGAGGAAGGAGAGGGGGGAGGTTCAACGGAGGGAGGATAATTGGTGGGACCACACCTAGTACATTTTACAAGGATACAAGTTAAATCTACTAAGTGTAGAATATAAATGTCTTAACACAATAACCAAGAAAATGCCATGAAAGCTATGTTAACCAGTTTGATGAAAATATTTCAAATTGTATATAAAATCAGCACATTGTATACCATAATTGCACTAATGTACACAGTTATTATTTAATAAAAAAATGAATATTCTACTATCTATCTGCTTGTAAGGTTTTTCCCTAATAAACTCTTTTTTTCAGATCTTTCTTGCATGGCTTCCGTGGTAAATCTCTGTGACCTTTTTGTACAAAAGTATCATCATTGGTTAAAAAAAAAAAAATGCTGCACATGTATCTGCAGTAAATTAAAATGTATTCATGATTCACTTGTCATATTGAGGAAAAAATGAGCTATCATACCAGGTCACAGATTGTAATTGGGTAGAATATCTTCACTTTGCTCCTTCAGCCTCCTGAGCGCTCCTTCTTCACCTACTCTCTGTCCTGAGGGTCACCTGTATATCCACAGGGCTCCTGTGTCTCCTCCTTTCTGATCAGGTTCAGTTAAGAATGATGCTCTCATGTAAAATAGAACTAAAAAGTGCCAATGATATTATTCAACTCATTAATCAAAATGAAAGCCGGTAAGAACACCCTACAGGGCAACACAACTACAGGTTATATTTGCTACCAGACTGAAGTAATTTGGGATGCATGAGACAAAACTGAGCAGTTGAACATGAGCCTGTAATTAATAACAAATAACAAGGTCATATCCGGTTCTATGCTCCTAGAGAAAGAAATAATTCTTGGAGGACTTGGTAAATTAACCTCCAATATGCTGTTGAAAAGATTCGTAGTCTTTCTTTTGCCTAATTTCTAAGTTTTTAATAGTTTTTCTTGACATGTTAATAAGAGCCTCAGGGGACTGAGAGAAGATAGAGGGTGAGGTCAAGGTATTTATCTCCCTTGTTTCTTCTCTGTGGTGTTCCCTGGAGTAGACCTTGTCCTCAGCACAGTAACTGAGTGCCAGAAAGGTGACCTTCTTTACACAAGTCTTTTTCTTTTCTGTTTCTGGCAACTTCTCCCCAATCCTATCAAGCATAGGCTTACAAACATGAGAAAAATTATTTTTCTCTCCTCCAGTTCTTCCTGTGGCTATCTTTGTAAATGATCCTTTGTTACTAAGCTAATCTAATAATTCTACTTTGAGCGTTTTGTTTCCTACTGGGACCTTCACTGATACAGAACCAAGCTTCCTAGGAGGAGGAGAAATATTGCATAATAATGTGCCTGGTAGCAGCAGAAATGTTGACAAAATGCTACATACTTTGTACCATTCATAAAGTGAAAATAAGCTAATCAAGTTAAAGTGTTGGAAAATGATATTTAATATGAAATTGAAAATAGAATGGAAAAAATAAATTGAAATTAAAAAAATATTTATGTGTGAGGTAAGACGGTGCTGAGAAAGGAATCGAAGAGTTAACGGGGGGCTTGTTCAACAAGGAACGTATGACATCAGAGGCACAGGTTCATCCTTTTTTGAAGGAAATTAGCATTTCTTATTAATAAATTACTCTGCTTATTTGATTTCCTAGGCAAAGATTAAAGGTCCCATTTGCTTTTCATGTTTTCTATGTGCTGTTATTTCTTACTTTTACCACCTCCTTCCTCCCACAACAAGTTTCTGACACCTCAAGATAAGGGACCTTGAAAGCACTGTGTAGGTTATATTTATCTATGCTTGGGTTAGTTTCAAGGCTTATAAAACATTATTTTAGATAATTACATGAAATCATAAAACAATGACTATAGTGAAAGTTAATGAGTAGATGATAGTTCATACATTGTAACCTGTCAAGTACTTAAACATTATTTTACAATAAATACACTTAGTGCTTTATTTTATTTCCCTTCCTATGTGGCTTTTGTTCCCCATAACTAAAAAATGAATGATTGTAATTCCCAGGGTTTGCATTTTACACATTCAAAATGTTCTGAACATTAAACCTAAATATGTAGTACACAAAAGCTTTGTTTATTTTATTTTTTTTTAATTATTTAAATACATACATATCTATTTTAATGAAAATACATTTTCTTAATGATCTGGAAAAACTCTGCATCCTCTTATGAAACTCCAAACTGCAATTTAGAAAACATTGATCTTCTAGGATTTTAGAAAATATGTTCTGTCTTTATGTACCTTAACAGAAATAGTTAAATTGTTCTCTGTAACTTGAAAAATCTCTTTTAAAAATATGTATTAATTGTTTGAGAAATACTTTATTTTACCAATAGCTCAGTTGTTTAATCTAACATGTGCCCACAGAGACTTAAGAATGCCCGCAGAATGTAAATGTGCACTTTGTCTTTAGTTAGGGTGAGGCCCCACAAGGGTTACATGTGTTCCTCAGGTGGAAGACCCCAGGCCACATGTATAGGAAGTTGAGTAGAATCCTCTTGTTGTCTAGAGACTGGCAGGTGATCTCACACAGATGTGCTTTTGCTTGGATATTACCTCCATGATGGTCAGTCATGCAGCCCAGTTTCTCAGCTGCACAATCCTTTATGGGATACAAATTCCCTATTAAATAATTTTCTCTGTGGCTTAAGAGCATCTGCAACACACAGATAATACCAAAAATATTTTGTAAGTCTCTTGGTGAATACAAAGCTGTCTGATAGCCTAGGATCTAAGGATTATTATAATTTTTGTCTAACTAGTAAGTACTTCTGAGATAAACTGTAGCACATGCACACTCAAAAATACCCTGCTCCCCTTGGCATTATCAAACAAACAAACAAACAAACAAAAAAGCAAAGTATTTAGGAACATAGAATATGTTAATACTAGAAACAAAGGCTTTAATTGACCAAACAACAACCACCTTGTCTCACACGAATACTGAATATTTTCTAAGTGTTTCAACACCAGTAAGGCTCCTAGTGCAAATTTCTTTCCTTTGATTTTCATTTATTATCACATGCCTCATCTTCAGTTCAAAGTACAAGAATTATTTGTATTAATTTCCTTACCCAACTATAGTATGTCTCTACTCACATCTAACTTCCACCCAGTCGTGAAAACTAAAAGGTTGAAAGAATAGTAATTGCCATTATACAGAATTGATATAACTTCTGATTAAAAAGAAAACAGTGTGAAATTTACTGATTTCTATAATATGGAAGGTAATTTTATGTTATCCCACTCCTTTTCAGTGGTAAGGAAAGCAAGAAATTATATTTAGTGTCTAAAGCATTTTAACAAGAGTGGAAATGAATCTTTCATAGCCGTCCTCTGCTGCCTTTTGTGGTTTCTCCTTCAGGTTAGAACAATAAGACAATTTATGTATGCTTTTCTGTTTATATTTCTTTAGTGGTCTGGTAAGGGCAGAGTACCATGTAACAGGTTTATTCTTGCTCTTTCCATTACTTGAAAGGTTCTAGGTTTCCTTTGAAAATATAAATAAAAGTCTAATCATCTCAGATACCATCCAGTGCTATTCAGTAGGAAGCTTAAAAAAATAGAAATCAGCTCTACAAGATGTTCATTTTGTTTTATTTATGTGAATAGAAAAGACATGAGAAAGACAAGAGTCCCTGAGAGATGCACATGCCCACGTGGTCCTCAGAGAGACAATGTCAGCACTTGCTTTCTTTCCTTACATTTCTCAGTTCCAGTTTCTGGTTTGAGACTCAGATGTTCTCCATTTTGCATTCCATGCTAGCTATCAAGTTATCCTTTTATTTTGTTTTATTTTGTGTGTGCTTTTATTACAGCCTAGAAATACTGAGCGACCGTGGAATTAATGTTTGTGCACTATCTTTCACCAAATTATTTTGTCGAAACCTTAATTCCAATGCAATTTTATTTGGAGGTGGGGCCTTAGGGAGTTAGTACGTCATAAGACTGGGGCCCTCATGAAGGGGATTAGTACCCTCATGAGAAGAGGCCAGAGAGCTATGTGGCTCTTTTTCCACAACGTGATAATACCAAAAGAAATCAGTTTGGAAGAGGGTCTTCACAAGAACCTGGCCATGCTGACATTTTGATCTCAGTTTTCCAGCTTCCTATGACATACAAATTTCTGTTGTTTAAAAGTTACCCAGACTAATGGTACTTTGTTACTGCATCCTGAGCTGCAATATGTGCCATCTTAAGTGGATCTGTAAGGTCCTTCCTCCTGGTGCTAGAGGTCTCTTTCTCTTAATTAGTTCCAGCCCTGAAAGAAATAACAATTGATTGTTTACAAGGTCTTTCAACCGTGTGTAGATTGAGAGGTATCCTTCTCAGCAGTCCTTGCCTCTAGCCACTCAGGGCCATTGTATTCTATTAGTCATCTTTATAAATCTCTGTTGGTACTGAGGCTGTGACTGTACATAGGGGGGGAAAGAAAATATGAACATTTCAAAGATTATATTAGACTTAAAACTTGAGTTGAAATTGCTACTCAGAGAGCTGAAGCTTAATCATGTTCTCCCCTCAACCCCATCCACCCCCGTTTTCCCACCATGAGGTGGGAAGGTATTTGAGAGACTGGGAAAATATTACTGATGTGAGACTCACTCCATCTGTAGTTATATCCAATGATCACTTTGCCATTTCCTGAATAAACAGGTATAACTGACATGCCTAAGAGTTGATGAGAGTGCTTCTTTGGATCTTTGGGATATGGAGTAAGAGTTCTTCTCAATATAGTAGAAAAAGCAAGTGTAGATCCAACCCAAGGAAAACACAAACAGTCAAAAAACCCATCAGATTCTGACGGAAATGACCATTCTTAGAGACCTAAGGGATGTATAGGTGGTAGACTCCATAACTACAAGAGAGACTCTACCTAACAAATTCAAATATTGTGATATGGTTGTTTGTGCCCTCACATTAACCTGAAATTTATAAAAATGAAGTTCAGAAATAGTTTACATTAACACAAAATAGGCATTTATTCAGAGTTTTGTCATAATTCTACGTTAACTCTTCTTTCCTCTATTATAAAATATCTTAAAGGATTCTGGATGGTCAGATATCTCTCCATAATGCTGGAATACTCTATTACTGAAATCATGTTCACCAGTTTGAGCAAGAAGTAGAGATTGTTAGAAGACACATATGCTATCTAGGATTGCAGATAAGTCTTTAGATAATTTAGGAATCCACTATATATAAGTAGGGCATTTATAGATCCAGTAGTTTTGGACATGTTTGGGTATTTTCTTCAAAGTAAAAGTATCTCTTCAATCTTCTAACACTTGTAAAAGAAATAACTAAATAGGCTTCTTCATGTTCTAGAGACAGCATAGTCTATAGCTATGAACGCATCACTCAGCCATATATCAAAAGACACAAAAAGAGTTGTTACTGAATGTTTGTGTCCTCTCCAAATCCATATGTTGAAGCCCTGACCCCTAGTGTGGCTCAACTTGGAGATGGGGCTTCTAAGGAAGTAATTAACAGTAAATGAGGACATAAAGGTGAGCCTCTTAACCAACAAAATCATTCTTCTAATAAGAAGATACACCAAATAACATTCCCCCCCCCCCACTTTCATCTCTTTGTCTCTCCATCTATCCTTTTCTTTATGTATGTTCATAAGGAAGAGTTCATGTGAACACACAGAGAGATGGCAACCCATTATAAGTCAAGTAAGAGGCTTCAGAATGAAATATACCTTCTTAGCACTTTGTTGTTGAATTTTTCAGCCTCCAAACTGTAAGAAATAAATGTATGCTATTTAAGTCACTCAATCTATATAATGTTTTCTTTGAGGATACTGGGCTGACTTATACAGGGGTAACACGTGGAGTAGGAAAGGTCTCTCCAGCAAAGCCAAGATGCTGTGCAAGTGGCTTTGCTAATTAGGACACACTAACATTAGCAAGATACATAACAGAACCTATGCCATCAGAATATCTCTTGGGAGAAGAGATTACAAAAGGAGACCCACAATAAAGACTTTCATGTTTGTTCACAAACAGGCAGATTATTATCAGCTGGATCCCATCTGACCCACCAGATCATGAGTTTGGGTAATAATCCATCTTCAGCTTTATCTTAAATTTAGCACATCTTGATTCAGCACAAGCAGAATCAGAGAGTACAATCAAGTCACATACGTTCTCAGCTCACAGGACGTATTCTTCCACTGCTTTGGGGGCAGAATCTCTCTATCTCTCTCATGTCATAGCTATGGCCACAGGTGGGAGATGACATATGACCAGACAACAGAAGAGAATAACCTCAAGTTTAGGTCACATATGTTGACTCTTTATATAGTTACAAGCCAAACACCCATGACAGCTCCCCTACATGCCTACTAAATAGCGGCCTTGAAAGACAATGGTGAGGGAAATTTACTCTAACAAACAGAACTTGGAAGATTTTATTTGGTGATTCGTCACGTGTGGAAAGAGAAGTGTGCAGAATACATCAACATTCATGAACATGGGCAATTAGCTTGTATGGAGATCTGAAAGGAGAAAGACTGGGAGATTAGAATTAGGAAATAATGGGGTAATGGGACAATAATATATATGTGGGTGCACAGGTCTTAGAACAAAATGGGAAATATTTAAACCATATTTCTATGCCCACAAGAAAGTATCCATCTTGGAGGCCTTATACAATGTTTGACACAGGTGTTTACATAAAATTGAGTAAGGTATGGATCTCATTTTGTAGCACAGGAGGTATGGGTGAGGTCTCAGGTTTGTGGAATTCACTCTTACATCACATATGTAACACTCATATGTACCCCCATATAGTGATAAAACCAACTAATGAAGAGAGTCAATAAGATTGACGATCACTCTCTAGGACACAGTAGTATATGCTTGTACATGCTTTAAAGAATTTTATTGGATGCTATGTAGGGTCCCCAAAAGGGATAAAACATGAATCAAAGAATAGAAATTTAAGAGTCGTTCTGCTGATCATCACAACTGGTGGCCTGCTTGGAGAATTTGCATTTCTGTCCTGCAGCTCTGGATTCTCTAGGTCCTGGACCTTAAAAGGGAAACATTTATACTAGAAGAACCATGTAGAGTTCTATTCAACTGGAAGTTGTACCTGCCTGGATACTTTAGACTCCTCGTGCCAAGAGATGAGCAGTTAAGAAGAACCATCTTGGCAGGGATTCCTGAGGTAAGAGGAAGACTACTATTACATACAGGGGCAGGGAGGAATATGATTAGCACCCAGTTGATCCATGTGAGAAACGACTTATACTCTATTTCCCAGTTTCTATGTGTACTATACATAAAGTTGCACAGGAAAGGAACCTAGACTTGATTATGGCCTGGTAAAAGCTCCTGTATTTTAGACATGAGCATCTACAATACGCAGCCAATAACACTGAGATGAGCAGGGTACTAGCTGAGAGTGAGGGGAGACTAACACAGGGAGAAGGATAGACAAAGAGATGCTTCTGTATCTCCAATATCAGCTTTAGCAGTAGGAACTGTGGTTGGACCCTAGCTTTTTCCTTCAAAGCTTCTTTCTGGAAGAGATCCTCACCAGAAACCAAGTTACTGCTTGAATGACCTATATGAAGAAATAGACCTCAATCACATAGGACATGGGCTATGGTGATAGGTCACTCAGATCCTCCTTCAGGAATAATGTCATTTCCTCTGGAGTCAAGAGTCTTCCTAGATCATTGCTGTCATCTGTCCACCCTCTTCAGAAATTGCCATAGCTGAAGACTCTTGCTTTGCCTAACATCTTGCTTCATTCCGGGAGCTGTGTGCATGCAAAGAATAATCAACCAATTGATACAAAGGTTGAACTTGCCCCAGCTTAACACAATACTTAAAAGTTATCCCCATTCTAGATCCCACTGTACTTCAAGACTGCATCCCTGGTCAGAATCTGCAGCATGACTCTACTTCCTTCCATGTGTTCTCCACTGTTCTGTATGGTAGTCACCCTAGCAGACTCTACTTTCTGGGGAACTGAATTCAAACAGGTGAGAAGCTTTTATCATACATTGTATATTTTACAGGGTATAGCATCATGTTCACTTATTATTACTTTTCTGCTTATACAAATGAACTTTATACTGCTAAATTAAATTTGAGATTAGACATCAAATATTCAGCCCTGTCAACACCATCATTGACATCTTCCTCACCGTGTCTCTGCTTTTTGGGTTCATGGTTCCCTACTCAAATTAGCAATCCAGGACCTTAAACACACCATGGTCTCCTGGGTGTTGCCTTACTCAGTTCTTCCAGTCACACACAAGGAAGCTAGTCTTAAATTTTAGATTTGTGGGGTCAGGTAGGGGAGTAGACCTTAAGCCTTAAGTACATGCTGTTGTTAAGAGAAATGTATGATATAAGGTAGTATAATGATTTAAGTCATGTATTGATTGCCTTCCTGCTAAGGAGGGAGATTGGAAAGATAGGATTCATGCACTTCCAGATTCCCCTCTGTAATATTTCCAAAAATCTTCAAATCCAAAACCAATTATAACTAAGAAGTGTGAAAATAAAGTAGCAAACATTTATAGAAAGATTCCCCTGTGTACTATATCATATTAAATGTACCACAGCATTTTAAAAAAGTAAATACAACAACCTTACATAGCTGATATTCCCATTTTAAATTGGGAAGTAGAAGCTCACGACACAGCATACCCAATGCCCATTTCTTTACCTGTCTTTCCGTCACTGGACTATGGGCCTTGTTTACAATGAAAGGCGCTATTTCGAGTTAATTCAGTTTAAAGAAGTGCTAGTCAGGTTAATTTTACATGAGAAGGGATATGACACCTCAGGATTCTAACTAGTCAAAGAAGTATGATTTTACTCAACTTAGACTAAGGTCATGGTCATCTCAGTGCCGAAAAGAATTGCATACGCAGACATAAATGTTGTTTTCAAATTTGAGGCTACGGTAAGCTCAGTAGCTCATTTAGAAGCTGTAAGGAAATTTGTCTTCACACTGGGACCCTGAAAAACCAAAAGTCTTTTAAAAAATATTTAACTACCTTTCCAGAGATACAGAAGTCTCAAGAAATAATTAACTTCGACAGAAAATGAGCTAGAAGCTGAATCCTTCTTAGTGCTTTGGCATAGGGAATAGAATGGAATATTTATTGGAATAAAATATGAGGTAGACAGGAAAATTTATTATTAGAATATAATGTGGGCTAGATGGGAAATACATTAAACTCTAGGAAAACAATGGTGAATATAAAGCATCTTCTTAAGAAGCAGAACCGACTAGACAAATAGCTTAACTCCAACTGCCACATAATCTAATAAGAGTATTTAGTCTGATGGGATTGGAATTCATTTTAGAATTCACTAAATCCTGCCGTTTAATCTATTTTTGGAAGAGAAAATCCTAATTTTTTTTTTTTTTTCCTGAGAGGTTTTCTTGTTTTGTTTACTCCCAAATGAGCTGCTTTGGCAGTTATCGCTGCAAGCTGTGCTGCCCAGTTGCAAAACTAATATGTAGTCTTAAACTTCTCTTTGAAAATGCCAAACATGAGTGTTTTAAACTGAAGTGCAAACCGTATCAGATCCCCAGTCTAAGTCAGGATTTTCTAGGCCTAGAAAAAAAGTTATTTGAATAAAATATATTGTTTCATAGCATTGGAATCTTAACAGGTTATTGACAAGATCATTAAAAAGGTGGAATAGAAAATATAAGAAATGCAAGGAAATAAATAACAGTGTAAACTCTACACAAGGAAGCTATCTGCCACATACAGGAAACTATCACACAGCATGATTGAAAGCAATGCGTAAAAGTTAATAAAGAAATATAGTACAGAAATGGGGATATTAGAAATACATAGAAAGAAGTGATGTCTCCTGTAATGATTTTTTCAGAGGTATTATGAAAATTACATCATGCTTTTATCTGTGTTTACATAAAATAAACACATACTTAAAATTCTTACAATATGGTAGTAAAGAAAAAAATTAAACCTTACTAGAAATTTAAAATTCTGCCTCTTAATAATGATTAGCAGCACTGTTCATGACTTTATATACCGCACTATTTTTATACCCATTGAAATGGATATGTATGCTTCTACTCACTCTCTCTATGGCACACACACAACACCCGTTACATCCACAGATGGAACCAACAATAAGTTTTATTGCTTAATGTGACTTTTTTTTAGAAATTGGTACTTCTTATCCCCTCATCCTTTTCATTCTCCTTGACCTCCAACAGGTAATCTATATTTTAATCTTGTTATGGTTCCCTTTACACTTTTTTTCAATGATGATGTGATTATATATAAATTATACATATAAAATGAAAAATTCCAGGAATAAACAAAAAGATTAAAGTTGTGCCATACTGAACTGTGTGATGAAGTCTCTTGCCATGCTGCTCCATCCCTCCTGGGATGTGAACCATCCTTTGTCTGGCATACCCATACTGCTTGTAGCTTGATCACTTAGTAGCTAGCTCATCTACGTAGCTAGCATTGACTCTGGCTGTATCGCAGTGCTTCTGCTCAAGTAAATCTTATTTTAGTTAATAATGGCCCCGAAGCATAAGAGTAGTAGTGGTGCTGGCAATTTGATTATGCCAAAGGAAGCCTTAAAGTGCTTCATTTATGTGAAAAGGTAAAGTTCTCCACATTAAAGTGAAACGGTAAGGAACAGAAACAAATTGCATGCTGAGGTTGCGAAGATCGACAGTAAGAACGAATCTTCTGTGAAATTGTGAGGAGGGAGAAAAAAGTTTGTGCCCAGTACACATAGAGCTTGGTACTATCTGTGGTTTCAGGCATCCACTAGACATCTTGAAATGTGTTTTCCACAAATAAGGGAGGACTTCTTCATAGGATTTTTATTATTGGCTTTATAAATATAGGATCAATAAAATGTAAATTCTCCCCTGTTATCACACTTTTTATTGAAGGAGGGATTAAAAATGAATTTTAGAGACCACTCCCTTTCAAGTGGCATAAATCTGCCATTTAAAAAAAATTCTGCCTGCAATATATCCTATTACATAAATTTATTAATATTTATCTAAGTAATCTCTATTTAATAATATTATTATTTTGTCTCTCTTTTTTCACGTCAATGTTTCTATAAAATGTTTAACCAATCAGAAGAATACTTTGTTTAAACCTAATTTTAACAACTATTGTTAGGTAACTTTCAAAAATGATTGTAAAAAAATCACATTTTCTTCAACAATGAATGAGTTTTCCCTGAACACCACCCAAAGCAGTTGCTATCCCCTTTCTATGTATGCCAATCTTTTAAGAAATGATGCCACATTTTCACTGTAAATTAATAAAAGTAAGCATCTTTATTATGATCTTAGGTTTCTGCCTTTATAAGTATTCTTATTAAGTTTCCCACTGACAAACTTTTCTAATTTTTCTAATAAGTTGCCTTTGTATTATTATTTGAAGTCATTTTTAAATATTAAAACTAAATTAAATGATATCTATAAATATTATAGATATCATTTGGATCTGTTATTTATGCTGTGAATACTTTGCCCAACCTGTCATTTCTGATTTTTTTTAATGTCTCTGCTTCATTTTTAAATTTTCACACTTTTTAAATGTCTTTGTCTCTATAGTTTGGGGATTCTTGGCTTTCTTTAAAAACCTCTCAGGGGCTAACATTTATTTTCGTCTAAAATGCTTATTGTTTTATATTTCTCATTTAAATATATCTATAGTTAATTTTGCCTGTAATGTGAGGTTAAGGTTCATCTTTATCAGTTTTAACAATATGTGATTTGTGTTGTCATATATAGTAACATCCTATAAATATTAAGATACATTGCTAGATCCAATTTTAATCTAATTGTCCACTCCTGCACCAATGTCATCCACGGGTCACACAAAGAAACACAAACGTACATGCATATACATGTGAACACATCTTCTTGCTTTAGCATCTGATTTAGAAACTTGGCATAGGGTTGAAATCTAGGTTAGGTAAATTATGTTATGTATGACCTTTGATAATTCATGTTACCAATCCAGGCTTCAAATGCCTTATCAGATATAATATTAACCCGCAACATTAATGCATAACATTAAACACAGAATTGATTATAATAACATAACTATGCCTAAACCTATAAAGGTGTCACATAAACTAATAATATTTAATGCTTAGAACAGAGCAAAGCATATAAAAATGCTTAAGAAATTATGATCATTAATATGTTAATTTTCTCTGTCACTTTGATATAAGTACTTTATAGACAGCACGAAAAAAAAAAACTAGAAATCAAATCACAACATGGCAGAAGTATATCCTTAACTATCAATAATGACATTGGATGTAAATGGACTAAACTTTTCAATCAAAAGATAACGAGTGGCTGAATGGATTAAAAAATAAAAGGCAACTAAACGTTGCCCACAAGAAACCCACTGCATCTATACAGACACACATAGACTTAAAGCAAAGGGATGGAAAATGATATTCCATACAGATGGAGACTATGAAAGAGCAGTGGCAGCTATGCTTTTATCAGGTAAAACAGATCACAAGGCAAAAACTGTAAAAACAGAGGCAAAAAAGGTCATCATATAATGGTAAAGGAGTAAATTTAGCAACAGATTATAACAATTGTGAATTGTACAGCAATAGACATTTGAATGCAGTGTCTTTTTAATAAAATGACATTGTTTCCTTTGGGTATATACACAGGAGTGGGATTGCTGGATTCAATGGAAAGTCTATGTTTACTTCTCTTAGAAAACTCCAGACCATTTTCCACAGAGGTTGTACTAATTTGCAGTTTCACCAACAGTGTATAAGTGTTTCTTTTGCTTTGTATTTATGCTGCTATCTATTGTTTTTGGACTTTTTAATAAAAGCCATTCTAACAGGAAAAAGCTAACATCTCACATGGTTTTAACTTGTGTTTTTTGATGATTAGTGACTTTGGGCATTTTGTGCTATGTTTATTGGCAATTTGACTTTCTTTTTTGAAAAACTTCTGTTCATGTCTTTTGCCCACTTTTTAATGGGGTGATTTGCTAGTTTCTTGCTGATTTTCTTGAGTTCTTTGTAGACTCTGGATATTGGCCTTTTATCAGGTGTATGGTGGACTAGCCTTTCAATTGGGGGTCTCTACACGGAAGATGATCTCTGAAGAGTTCCATTTCATCATCTTCCTTCATCTCCTGAATTGATATTGTATGAAAATTATAAATCATGTTTAAAATTGACCCTATATTATTACTTGATTTAGAGATTCTGATCACTAAAAATCTCTACATTGAATCAGAGATGCAGCTAACAGTGTTAGCTAGACTTAATAATCACTCAGTAAAATCTAAAAAAGTCAAATCAGGGTGGTGCCTGTGGCTCAAAAGGGTGGGCACCAGTTCTATATGCCAAAGGTGGTGGGTACAAACCCAGCCCCGGCTAATAAATAAATAAAGTCAAATCATTCAATTTACCACTAATATTCTGGAATTTTTGTTTACTTAAAAGTGTAAAAATATAGCAAAATAATTTCAAGGAAAAACTGGAATTTTAGTCATGAGTACCGCGATGGACTCATGGATAAAGAGACCTCTGGAACATTATTACAGTAAAATCAAATACTCAAGAGTATCTTTTTCCAAATTGTACAAGTTCTAAACACTTTTTAGTTGGCTTTTTATTCAAAATGTGGGAATGCATGAATCATGCTATAATCAATAAAATAGGGAATCTCTCTGTGAACATTCAGCTGTGAAAAGTCTGTGATTCTGTTGATTAAAATAATAACTAACTAACATCAAAGGCTTTCTGTTTCTCAAGCACTTCTTTAAGTTCTTGTTAAAGTAATATGGTGAAAGTAAATCTTAAAAAATTTCCATCTCCTAACCAGGGTCATGCAACTTATAACAGTTAAAACTGATATTTGAACCCATGCAATCTGACAATAGCACTCATATGTCCGACCACTCAGTTCTTCTTTGAGCCAAAAGGTAGTTTTATCTAACTGCTAAATTCTTATTGTGAGTGATATAGTTTTATTTCTTTTTCTGTAGATAGATATACAGCATTTACCACCATGAAAATTATGGAATGTTTATTAGCTAAATGCTTATTTTATATAAATAAATTTATATTTTATATAAATATAAGCATGTAAATATTCCAACTGTAAGTCTTATTAGAATGAAATCTTTCTTTAGGTATTTAATATTCTGTAAGCTTCTCTTTCTCTCTCATACACACACACACACACAAATACAATGAAGCAAAAAAAAAAAAAAGATTGGGACCCAATTTAATTGTATTATTCTAATCATTTACACTTACAGGCAATACCAAGCATTTCTACAATTGGCAGAAAGATTCAAAAATCTTAAGAAGATTACATCTTTTTGAAAAAACTGATAATTTTTAGACTACCAAAAGGCAATATTTACATATTTAAGATATTTATTTTATAATTGTATATTTTACTTTAAAGATAATTTTTTGAGACTTGTATATACTTTTAGAAGGCCAGACTAATCTACAGGCAGAGTCAATCACTATCAAAATGTTACCTCTGAAGTAACATTGGATGAAGTGTTCTAAAATCTCCTCCACTTTTTAATGTTGCCTATGTTCAGGTATAATCTAAGGAAGCAGAGATTGCAATATTAGTAAGTAATCATCAGGTAACATGGGCATGAGAAGATGCTACGGAACATACTGGAGGAAGTGCTAGCGCTAGGCAAACCTCAGACATTTATATGTGGAAGTGGCAGGATTTAATCTGGGCCTTTGCTATATAGAAAAGCAGAGGAAAAAAAGTCTAGAAAGAGTGAACAGTATAAACCTAACACAGAAGTAAGAAAGTACGGATCATGGGCATGGAGCCCGGGAGAAATAGAGTAATGTTCAAGAAAGTCTCCACAAAGCATTCAGAAAAGAGGTTTGCAAGTGTGTCTACGGAATAAAAATTCACTCGTCAACTTAGTTCTAAACAATATAGTAGTTATTTAAATGACAACAAAAAATGTAATCAATTCTCCTGGGTGTCCGGCTTGTCAGTTCACATTGAACAAATAGTTTTCTCACTTGATTATTTCATTCACAAAGTTCAGTATCTCTTTTTGGATATTAACAATTGAAAAGTCAGGAACAAATGCAATTTGTGAGGGAGTCAGTAACCCACAAGAATTGTCAGCATGTCATTTATTGACTGAGGATGATATTAATTTTTGTTATTGTAATTAGTTATTCATTTTAGGGTACAAAGAGGCACAATTTCTAACCATGGGGATTGATTTATACACCTACCCTTAATGGCAACAAGTCAAGATATCAATTTAGTTTCTATAGGGGCACTGGTTATCATATGAATAAAATGGGGGGAAAAAACAGTGATTAGAGAGTTATGTTGATACTAGATTATAAAAAGCTTCCACTCCAGATTTCCACCCTTTGAATGCCTTACAATTTTCTATTATTAGAATTATAACTTTTCTACCCCTGCTATGTTAGAGGTTTTAAAGAACTAGTTTCTCACTTTAATGAGACAACATCTTGATACCTGGAGATAACAGGAAAATGAGTGTAGCTGCAGTGAACCCTGAGTCGTGCCTCAAAGGACAGTTTCAGGCTGAGAAAAACAACCCTTTGTGAGATGCTCTGTCTGTGGTCCACTAGGGGAAATAGCCACAATGGAGAGGATGAGTCTCACGCATATTCAGCTTATATTTACCATGAAACAAATGTTTAAAATATACATGGCTTCTCTGTTAAAACAGCTTTTTGAAATTACATAGTGTTTTTCCATTTTTAAATCATAAGTTTAGGAAAAGGTTAAGAGACACTAATATATGAGAAGGAACATGTTCCATTTATTGTAAAAAAAAAAAATGTTTCACAAACAGGTATTTTCTTTTCTTCAAGAATTTTACTAATGTAGTGTTAATTCTCTCCACCTACGAGCCTCAGGCTAGCTATGTTTGTAGATTAGTTCTTGATCCACAGGAAACAAATGCTTGTTCTAAGCCAAAGCAGGACTTTGCCTCCCTCATTAAGGTCTTTTTCTGTTAATGTAACTCCTGGTTTTCTCCTGCTGCTTTGCCCTGCTCCTGCATTCCTAGCAGATCTTTAGGTTTCTGTTTGCCTAAATACTTGACAAAACAGTTTCTCTAATTGCAGGATTTTCAAACACGTGGTTCTGGTGTAATTCTCTGATCTGTGACCCTTTGCCTAACCTGAGCCTTTCTCTATGAACTTTGTTACCAGCTTGTCTGCACAGACTGACCCTGTTTCCTACCTTGACCCCTGTACTTCGTCCATTAAATATGCTTTTCTTTTGGGCTATGCTTCTGACCTCTTCCCACCAATGAGTGTGCATGTTATAAAATACAGGTTCTGATGCAGGTTCTTTGGCCTGATTATGTGAAAAGCAGAACAGCAACGAGATGGGAACAAACGTAAATGCTTATAATGAATATTGTTTAAGAGAAGGAGAAAAGAACGAACCACTTGGGGAAAGATAGAATAATAGAAATGTTATTATTATCCTATGGCTTTACTTGTTTTCTATTTATTCTGCTATTCTGTTTTTTCCTATTTCTTCTCAGCCTCTGTACCTGTGAAGCTCATGTTCTCCCTCCTCCGTTTCCTGGATTCCCAAAGGGCTCTGTCCTCTGTGGAAACTCAGTAATTAGGTAATTCCCAACTCCCTTTCATTAGAAACTCTTCTGTAGTTCTGTCTTGAGCTTCTCTGCCTCTGAAGATACATCTTCAAATCTTTCCTTACTGTGGGTGCAGTGGTCCCTTTAACTGATCTCTACATGACTGATTCCAAGTGAACTACAAACATTAAGGAAGAAAATACTGCCAGGGCATCAAGCAGAATAATTCTCTTCACAATCAGCAAAGACCCATCTGGGTATTACATTCTTGCCTTGAGTTTGCTGCTTTCACTGCAAAGAAAAGTAGTTTAAATTTCCTGTTAACTCTTTTCACAGTTACTTGTATTCTCTCTGAAGAGTCTAAAAATCTTTGTTTTCTCTTTTCTCAGCTTTAAAACATATTTTTAATTCAATACAGCATGACCTTTTATAAGCACATTTTTACTTCATGGTTTCTGCAGAGGTCTTCAGGTTGCTTAGATTTTCACTTTCCTTATCATTAGCTGATATAATTAAACATACTAAATAAACTTGACAAAATCTATATCACATATATTTAGCTGGAAATAAGATTTCATTATTTAGTCCCTATTCAACGGTAGGAAAAAAATCTACTTTTGAACCTAACAAAGGTAAAAGGCCATGATACCTAGCAAGAAACCTTTGAGACCACTCACTGTTCAGCCAATGCCTCTAGGATCAGGTTCTCACCTTGAATTTTAGTCATCTCTTCTATTTTGTGAGCCTGAAATTACATCTTCCCTGTGCCTCACTTTTCTCCTCTTTCCGTAAGCTCATAGCCTGCTTATGTGCAATAGATGGAACAGGGCGCTTAGAAATGCATTAACTACTGCTCAGTAAGTTTTCAATAACTATTAGTTAATAGTAAAGCCCTTTTTCTTTTTTTACTGTTTGGGATTCATTGAGGGTACAAAGAATTAGGTTACACTGATTGCAGTGGTTAGGTAAAGTCCCTCTTATAATTATGTCCTGGCCCCAAGAGCTGTGCCATACACCATCACCCTCCTCCCCTTTCCCCTCCCTCTCCTCATCCTTCTTTCCCCTACCCCACTCCTTGTATTAGCTCATCTAATGCCTTCCTATCAGAATTGAGTACATTGAATTCTTGATTCTCCATTCTTATGATGCTTTACTAAGAAGAATGTGTTCCACCTTCATCCAGGTTAATATAAAAGATATAAAGTCTCCATCTTTTTAATGGCTGAATAGTATTCCCTGGTATACATATACTACAGCTTGTTAATCCATTCCTGGGTTGGTGGGCATTTAGGTTGTTTCCATATTTGGGGGATTGTAAATTGGGATGCAGTAAATAATCTAGTGTAAATGTCCTAATGATAAAGGGACTTTTTTTCTTCTGGGTAGATACCTAGTAACAGGATTGCAGGGTCACATGGAAGGTCTAATTTGAGTTCTTTGAGGATTCTCCATACTTCCTTCCAAAAAGGTTGAATTAGTTTGCAGCCCCACCAGCAGTGTGAAAACGTTCCCTTCTCTCCACATCCATGCCAGCATTTGCAGCTTTGAGACTTTGGGTTAGGTGATATTTCAGGGTGGTTTTGATTTGGATTTCTCTGATGATCGGGAACTATGAGCAGTTTTTGTTAGCCATTCATCAGTCTTCATCAGAGAAGATTCTGTTCATATCTCTTACCCAAAGGTAGAAGGGATTGTTTACTCTTTTTCTGTTGATTAATTTGAGTTCTCTGTAGAGTCTAGTTATCAACTCTTTGTCAGATTGATACCCTGCAAATATCTTTCCCCATTCTGAAGGTTGTCTTTTTGCTTTACTTGTCATGTCCTTAGTGTGCAGAAGCTTTTCAGCTTAATTAAGTCCCATTTAATATTTATCATTGTTGCTTTGGCCACTGAAGTCTTTGTCACAAAACCTGTCCCCAGTCTAATATCATAAAGAGTTTTCCCCACACTTTCTTCTAAGATTTTTATCATTTAGTGCCTTATATTTAAGTCTCCTATACATCTTGAGTCAATTTTTGTCAGGGTGAAAGGTGTGGGTTAAGTTTCAGTCTTTTTAAGGTGGTTATCCAGTTCTGCCAATACCATGTATTGAATAGGGATTCTTTTACCCACTGTATGCTTTTGTTGGTTTATCAAAGATCAGATGGCAAGTGGAGACTGGTTTCATCTCTTGGTTTTCTATTCTGTTCCATATGTCTATGTCTCTATTTTTGTGCCAGTACCATGCTGTTTTAATCACTATGGCCTTGTAGTACAGCCTGAAGTCTGGTAGCGTGATGCCTCTGACTTTATTTTTATTACTAAAAATAGCATTAGCTATATGGATTTTTTTCTGGTTCCATACAAAATGAAGTGCTATTTTTTCCAGTTCTTTAAAATATGATGTTGGTATTTTAATGGGGACTGCATTGAATCTATAGATTGCTTTGTGCGGAATAGACATTTTGACAATGTTGATTCTTCCCAGCCAAGAACATGGTATGTTCTTCCATTTGTTAGTATCTTATGCAATTTCTTTTCTTAGGGTTTCATAATTTTCTTTGAAAAGATCTTTTACTTCTTTTGTTAGGTACGTTCCTAAGTATTTTATTTTCTTTGAAGCTACTGTAAAGAGAACTGTGCCCTTCATTTGCTTCTCAACTTGGCTGTTATTGGAGTATACAAAGGCTACTGATTTGTGAAGATTAATTTTATACCCTGAGACATTACTGTATTTCCTGATGACTTCCAGGAGTTTTGAGGTTGAGTTTCTAGGGTTTTTGAAGTATAAGATCATATCATCAGCAAAGAGGGAGTTTTGACCAAGGTGCTAGTGGGAGTCAGGTATATATAGTCCTCCTAGAAACATAATTGAATTTTCACCCCACCAGCTGATCCTTAAAAGCATATGATCCTCACATAATTTTCCTTCTGCTATGGGTTGAATTGTGTCCCTCCAAAATTCATTTATTGAAGCCCTGATTAGTTTGGGGATGGTAAAGATACGAGTCTTCCCTTAATTACCTACAGGTCCACCTGCACTGATTCCCTCAGACTCTACCTCAGATTGTGACCTTATTTGGAGACAAAGTCTTCACAAAGATTATCGAGTTAGAATGAAGTCATTAGAGTGGGCCCAAAATGACTGGCATTATGCAAAAGAGAAATTTGGACACACACACCATACAGAGAACTCCCAAAACCCACCAAGGTCAGGGCCATACATCTGCAAGCCAAAGAACACCAAAGTTACCAGCATGCTATCAGAAGCTAGGAAAGAGGACAACAGATCCCTAGTCTGGGAGAAACTAACCCTTTCAACACCTTGATCTCAGATGGTAATATTCAGAACTGGAAGACAATAAATTTTGGTTGTTTAAGCCACCAATGTGTGGTACTTTGCTGTGGCAGCCCTCGCAAACCAACACACCTTGCTTCTTCATTTCCCTTAGGGCTCATTTTCAAAGATCCATTCTGATTACCCTGAGACAGAGAGCTATCCAGTTATGCATTCTTACATAGGAAGATGGGGAGCAAACCTGGGGCTGCAAAAGAGAGAGTTCATCCCAAATGGTAGCATGCAAGTTTTCTCCTAAATAACATGATATGTTGTGGACCACAGGAGAGCTCCAGCTAGGTACATGGATTAAGTATGAGATCAATAATGTTGAAAATTCATTTTGTGCCAGATGGTTTCCATGACTGTTAGTGACACCTTATTTTGTAACCATTGAAATTAATGTATTTGGCTTATGTTTGAAAGGTATTGGATTAAAAAAGCACAAGAAGGTATAAAAATCTCTAGAATGCATACTTCATATGCAGTAATTTAATAATTAATCTTAAATTAGGGCTTACAGCCTGAGAAGCATGAAAAAGTCCCAGTTTCCTCAAGTAGGGTAATAATAGGATCAACACTTAGCTAGGTGAGAGGTGAGGAAAAGGAAGGTGCATTAAGGATAGATTTAGGCATTTGACTGTTAATTGACATTGTCCCAAGTATAAAAGTTGTAAGCATAGATATACATATTGTATAAAAAAAAAAACATGAAGGTTAAATTAATTTAACCATAATGTTTTCAGTAGATATTTTGAGGCAAACTAATGACAAGTTGGTTTGGTTTTCGTTTGTATTTTTGTATTGAATGACTTTGATTCTATCTCACCAACATACACCTTCCCCCTTTGGGTTCTGACAAACATAATTGCTAATTGGGTACACAGAGAAAGAATCAATTTAAACTAACTGGGTCATAAACCACATACAGGTTTCTAAACCAAGGGAGCAACAGTTTAAAACTGCACTCCAAGGAGATGACTAAATCACAGGTACATTAAAGTTGTGCAAATGGTTTCAAGAAATATTCAGATTTAGTATAATTATTACCACACAAAGTATTCATTTGCTCCTCTTATGCCGATCCACCTACTGATGTCTGCTAATGATAGGTAAGGGACAATGAGCATTAATGGTTTGATCCTAAGGGTCTATTTACCTCAATTAAAAGTATTATTTGCCCAAAGCTTGCCTTTAGTTGAAGTCTGTGCTTGGATTTTAGAGGTATTCTTGTTTACATGGCAACCATTAAAGGTATACAAGTGACAGGCCTCCAGAGCCCTGAAATAGATGAACTTTTAAAGTTTAGTAACCAGAACTTCTTAGAAGTTTTGCAACATTTTCTAAATCATTGCTTTGCTCTGGAGCGCTGGTTGTGAGACCTTCATTGGCCATTTGATCACCTGAAGAAATTTTTAAAATCTTAATGCCCAGGCCTTGCTATAGACCGATTAGAGCAGAATCGTTAGAGGCATAACATCAGCATCTGTAAGCCAATACGTCAGAGTCTGAGAAGCAATACTAAAGGCTAGAGACCCATACATGCCCCTCAAACCAGGAGTATTGGGATCAGCTGGGAATTTATTAGAAATACAGATGCTCAGGTCTCATTCCAGACCTCCTCATTAGCATCTTCTCTTTAATAAGATGTCCAAGTGATTTGCATGCATGTGAAAGTTAAAGAGGCACCGATCTGGAATAGAGGGTATTACATAATAACAACTTTATCCAGAGATTCATTGGAGTAATTAGAATGTCCTTGAATAGCAATTTGCTTAGGGCTTATTTTTTTCAAGTTTATATTATTTATTGCTTTTGTCACATTGCTAGAAATGCAGATATTTAAAGGTTATTTTCAGATATTAAAAAAGGTCAATTACCCTCTAATGTGAACAATATAATTTAAAAATATAAAGGATTTGATTTAATCCAAAAAATGATTTGGCAGTGACTCATATCCAGGGATACTGCCAGAAAATAGAGCTCACGTGTACCCCCTAGGCTACTAATATGAATTTTCTTCTCATATCCCAAATTTAATACATTTCTTATATTTTATGTACCTACTGGGGCATGTTCTTATCAATATGTATAAAAATATACAATGGATAAATCCATTTAACCAGTAGATGAAACCAAGGGACTGAATTGTTATTTAGGAACAATTAGCTATATGAAGATGGATTATAATAATTTGTATGTTTTCATAGTGTGTTATTCAGTTTGAGGTAAGAGTTAAAAAATTACTAGAGGGATAATAATGTAATAGGATTTAAACTGTATCACTGGAAAGGTTACTTTTTGATGAGCTCATGTATGTAATATATTTATTCAAAAAGCAATAGCAAAGTGGACCAAGAGATTCATTTTTAATAAAGAAAATCAAAGTTGCAAATAAATAGAACAAGCTTTATGACAACTCTAAATGATTCCAGCTGTAATAAAATTTCTCCATATTCAGCTAACAAAAATGTGTTCAGTTTGTCATAGTGAAATTAACATTTTCTGAGAAGGGAACTAATGTTTTTGACAACTAAATTAAATTATGATTTGTAGACTATTCCTTTAGAACACCTAATTCTCATATAATTAAATGGTAGTAAAAAATTTGAAGAATAAATAAAACCTGCAGATACTCTACTTGTAACAGCACATTGAATTCCAATGAAACCAAATGTTAAAATAGAAAGTTAAGATCCATTATTTTAGGATTGCAAAAATATTGTCTATAAGACGCTTTAATTGTTTTCTTTCCCCACCTTGCAAGCTCACTTTTGCCTAATTTTAAGTCTCCCTGGTATATTTAATTTAAGTATTATCACAGTTAAAGTTTTCTTCTTATTTTAAATTTATCTTTATATAATTGAGTTGGTTGTATTATAAAAATCTTCATTTTTTTCTCTCTGATTATATACAAAACCACCTTCATTTTATAATACAGTGCTTCTTTCCCATCCCAAATCTTCTATCCAAAGTTATTGAAATATTATTGCAAATCTTTATGCCTTGTGTTTGTCATTCCTTTTTCAAAATTGTGTTTTACCAGTTTATTAGTAGATCTATAACAATCTGTATATTTTCATCCGCCTCACTAATTTTATAATCCAGGTTAGTAAACACACAGCCCCCCACACAATTTTCTCTTAGAATTAGACAGTTACCACCCAGCAATCAGAATTTTATTGAATTGCTTGGGTCATATTTTATTGTTTGGACTTAATATGACTTGTTATAGGAGTATTTTTTTACTAATTTAAGTGGAATTTTTAAATATCATTAATTCTAAAATATATTGTGTGTTAGAAGTATTAAGTTTTACAGACTGTTTAATTGTTTAATAAGTACAAGTCTGCAAACTCTGGGGGCCAGTCATGATTCACAAATGCTCAGCTTTTATGAAATATTCATGTGTGTCTATACTAAATATTACATAAAATCCCCATAGAGTCTGAAGTAGTAGACTGTAATCACCACACCAATATTTTTATAGCAAAACATATGAAAAGTTACATAAAATGTATCACCACGGACAAAAATACCTTCCCTCAGTGTAGTAAACTTTGGATGCCGAGTCAGTTTATTGCATATGTACAAAAACCTTTCAGTGTTTAGAACTTTCAGATTTTAGCAAATAGATACGTGATTTTATACGTTTCATGGAGAAAAAATAATACTTACAGAGCAATGCTTCCCATTTATAAGCACCTAAGCACTAGGCTATTGATTTTTTTTCTTTTGGTGTTCTTGATGAATAGTTTATGAATGTATACTAATAATCAGGATGCCAAGTGGGCTAAGATACCTATACTTTTCAATTCTCTGAGGTGATGATGATACCTGAAACTTAGCCATGAATTTCTAAACAACATCAAACTTATCAGTGTAATCATCATTACGGATGTGCAATTATTTAAATTTTTGAGTAGAGTAACAGAACAAATGAGAATCTTTTCTATAAAAAATAAATTTTAAGAAAATAATTTAAAGTTTTATTGTGCTGTTGTTCTTGACTTCTGTACTAATACTAATTTGATAAAATAATGAATACTAAAAATGATTTTGGCTTTTTACATGTGCTAAGTTAAAATGTTGGGGATATAGGGAGTAAAACAAGCTTGGACTTACTGCATATATTCTTTTTTAGAAATAAGGATAATTATCTCAATTAATGAAGTTTGTGTTGCAGGGTTGGTTTGACCAAAGTTGTTTTGTTATTTTTAAGTACATAATATAACTTATAAATATATATGTGATAATTAATGATTATATGTCTAGTACATGCCGATTCAATGGACACATACCATCAAGGTTCATGCACAAAATTCAGTATAAAAAGTTAATCATAATTTCTTTTTAATTTCAAGAAAACAAATTAAGTTATATGGTTATCTTTTAAGTCACTTTGCAATCATTTATTGGGTATGTTATATTCATTGATATAAATGTGTATATATATACACAAATGTATATATTAATATACTAATATATAACATATACATAATCATATAATATATGTGATCATAAACCATCTATGTTAACCTAGCGACAGGTTAGTGTCATAGATAAAACCCACAAACCAACACATCTCAAAGTCGGTCTCCCCACTATCATCAAGGCACAACTTCACATCTAGTAATTCTAACACTACGTGGCCAGGACTCTGACTCCTATTCCAGCATGGTCATTGCTGCTCAGCTCAGGAGAACAAATCCTTTCTTAATATAACATGCAAAAATCTGTCCCATGCCAAAATTGGCCATGTCTCCCAGTATTGCAGCTCTCTGGTTAATCATAAGATAATGTCCTTAGGGACTAATCCTGAGATGGCTGGATTAGACAGGATTTGGATTCTATTATCAGACTCAGAAGTGTATTTTTCATTCACCTTCCTACTTGGTTCTAGGAATTTGGTATACGGTCTTTCTACGGCCATGGTCATGTCTTCTCAAAGAATCATAGCCCTTACCTGCAGTTAGACCTTGTCTAGAGTCTCCCAATATTTGCTTACTTCCTAAAGTTTTGCCAAAATTGAGAACAAGTAGTGACCCATAGTGAGATATGGATAGACAGACAGATAGATATAAAGTTACTAAGTTATTGAATGATATTTCTAATACATTTGCTTCAAAAACTTTTGCTAGAGTCCTTAGGCATATTGATCCAGTGCCTCACTGATTTAAAGACAGTAAGTAAATAAATAAGCTAGGCAGACACCCTATTCTTGCCTACTTAGTGAAAAATAAATTCTGCTCACATAAGTATGATAGAAAATAGCTGAGCAAATTGAGTTCTCTCCCAGGCATAGTTTTTCTCAATCTTTTCTTGGTATAGGCAGTAATTGGGGAGCTTGCTAAGAGGTCAGATCTTATGCCCACCCTAAGCTCTGATTCAAGTGAAGAGATCCAGGAAGCTATATCTTCCATAGTAATGTCTACCAATTCAAATATAAAGTTTTCTGAATCATACTCAAGAAAAAAAAATGTTCCACAAACCTGGAATGGACTGAGTGGAAGGCAATGTGAACATAAAGTTTAGGGTTAATAGTGAGAGTGACTGAGCAGAAGAAATCATTATTGGCACACCAGTTAAAGTAATAAATAACATGAAATTTTAGATGATCATGAACCATGAAATGGATAGAAGATTAATGTAAAGAAGTCGGTAGTGGTAGCAAGTGTATATAGACAAAAGCAAAAGCTATTTGGAAGGTGACATCTTTAGACATGTAGTCTAAAGTGGAGACCCACAAACTTCAGACGCCGAGGTATTCAGAGATGCCTTGGGTTCCAAGAGAATGTCCATGTCCAGTCCCAGTATCTTAAAATTAAGGTATACTATGATTCCTGCTTTTCCATTGCTCCAGTAGTGCATACCTTGATTCCTGTGTGACTGAAATCCTATTTCTCTTCTCTTTTGTTATCGATTGACACTCATCTGTCAATCGATAGATTGACACTCATCTGTGTCCTTCCCCAGTTTTGGGGGGTAATCTACATCTATGTTACTAAAAGGACATTATATTATAGTAGACTGTAAAATGGCTCCCCAATCATGTACTCATCCTTATCTCTATTACCTGTGAATATTGCCTCCAATGGGACAGGGAATTTTGCAGATATAATTATGGATCTTGAGATCAAAAGATTATTCTGAATTATCCAGATACACATAACATAATCATAGGGTCCTTATAAGAGGGAGGTAGGAAATTAGAGTGAATGGTAAGAGATGAAACCACAGGAGCAAGAGGTTGAAATGATGTGGAGCCATAAGCAAAGGAACGCAGATCATATTTAGAAGCTAAATTAATTATGAAAATTAATTCTCTCCTACAAGAAACTGGCCCTGCTGACACTTTGATTCAAGACACATTATAATCTGAAGAATTACAACAGAGTAACTTTGTCTTCTTTGTGCCACAAAGTTTGTGGTAATTTGTAACAGCAGCAATAGAAAATTATTACAGAAAACTAATAAGTGAAATTTCCATGGTAATAAAAGTCAGCAGTTAATGTTTTATCAATTAAAGTGGTTTGTTTTTCTTTCCTAAGAATTTCATACAAGGAGAAAAAAATGGGTTCTTCACTTACTTTTAGAAGTTGTACTTAGGTTCACCAGCCTCTCCACTTATATGAAGTTGGGTAGATCACTTAATGTCTCCTTATATTTGAAATGATACATAAAAATAACTGGGTGCCTATAGTCCCAGCTACTCAGAAAGCTGAGGCAAGAAAATATCTTCAGCCCAAGAGTCGGAGGTAGCTGTGAGCTATGTTGTGATGGCACTCTACCAAGGGAGAAAAAGAGAGACTCTATCTCAAAAAAAAAAAAAAAGTGAGATGAGAATAACAAAAATTGCATCACGTTTTGGGAGATGACATTTTTGAAAGTCTTGTGTCCCTATTAGGTGAACAACAAATGCATTTTCTCCTTAATCAATATATATGGTTTGCACATTACATGTAGCACACATCTGGGCATCTTTCTCAAGTTGAACAGAGTAATATTTTAAAGGTTTATTACAGTCAGGCATAGAGGAGCATGCTTGTAGCTTCAGCTACTAGAGAGGCTGAGGCAGGAGGAGCTATGGAGACCAGGAATTTGTTAGTGCCTTAAAATCACCCCTGGAAATAGCCACTGCACTCAAGCCTGGGGGACATAACAAGATCCCCATCTCTAAGGACATAAAGAAGGAAAAGAACAGCTTTTTCTTTTCAAATATACTTGTTACTTGTGGAGGTCATTTATTTCAAGTTGTTGTCTTTTCATTTGAATTCTAGAGAACAATTCAGTGACACACCAGTGGGTTTTAAAATACTGGGTCCTTTGAAAATTCAAATTTTCTAAAAGTCTTTTTTCTCACATTAAAATGTGAAAATCGAGGATAATACGAATTTTTTCAAATTAGATGTTTTAAAATTTTTAGTTCACTCAGTGAAATAATACAAATGTAAGAAGGCACTCTGTAAAATTTTAGTTTGAATTTAAAATTGTTTGATATTTATTTCATTTACTTAAATAATATTTTTTTTCCTTTTAGAGGATTGGAACATGTGAGAAATCAGGTAACAAATAACATGTTTATACTAAAGGTTTTTACACCTGTGACATTTTTTAAAATGACCTTTCTAAAGTGTTATATAACCAGTCTTCTAATTGTTTATTGAAATAGTTATCTATATAAATGTAAACACAATTAAATACCTTTAAGAATGAAAAGGGATGACAAATATAACAGATTCAAAATTGAATTAATTTCTGCTTATTTAATATCAACATGTTTTAACTTCATGGAGTAAATCATATTTTTAATACTTTATTAAATTTTATTGCTATTCTATCAAATAACATAGTTGTAAGGAACAAGAAAAAAATGATAGCATTTGATATTTTTCTTCTATATAAACACTTGATTATAATTTTAAAATTCTCAGACATACATATTGTATACTATTTCTGTCTCCTAGTTGACTGAACTCTTCCTTTTAATCTAAACCCATAACTCTTATGGCAGAAGAAAAATAAAATACTCCATATGTTCAAGGGCAGTACTAATTCACATATCAAAAGAAAAAGGAAATAAAACAGTAGAATTCTCTAAAAGCTTTAACCAGGAGTAATTAGCTTGCCCTGCCGGACAGATCCTTTTTCTACCATTAAGGAATTGTTAAATAGAGAATTATTAAATGTATCAATCGGTGTGTCTATAATAATTTATTTCATTTTCTATTTCCTTTTCACTTCGATAACCACAGTTTCACCATGAGAGAGAAATATGGGGAAGAAATATAGAAAATTTTATATTTATTTTCCATGGGAAGTCTAGTTTTTAGGTAATGGGTTAAAAAAATTAACCAGTTGAATTATTTTTTCTACCTTAACTTATTAAATCACAAATATCCCTTTCATACAAATGTGTTGTTTTCCTTTACATTTATTCTGAACTCAATTTTAGTGTGTATATCCATTTACCAATGTCTCTATTACCTATGACACTGAAAATGATTAAATCATTATCAGAAACATCAGAAATATGTATACACACAAATATGTCTGTATATTTGAATAACAATTGATATCCAGGTTTATTTGAAAATCAATTGAAAACACTTAGGTGAGCTTTGATAACTGGAGTAATAAGAGCCTTTCTGTTGTGATGAATCAAAACAGCTATTAATCTTCAGACATGAATTTTCTCATACAAACTCAATAATTGTGTATCCAGGACTTCTCACATCCATCAATGATACAGAAAAGGCCAGAGAATGTATAATCTGATTTACAGAATGATTGCTACTTTTGCAACATCCTGAACTACTTCTCTCCTGCATGCTGCATATCTTTCCATCTCCTGTTTACTCTAATTGACCACATTGAAATTGAAACCTGTTTTTACCTAAGTCAACCTATTTAAAGGTACACATGATCTAGAACTTCTCCTTTAAATCTCCTTCACTGTCACACATGTCTTAGCTTCATTTACATAAAATCTGCTTTATTTTAAGTTTTACAATTGAGTGTTAAGTGAGTATCCAGTCTTGTGCCTTGTACTGGGTGTGGAGAGGCATTAATACCTACATAAATGATACCATGACCGCCATGCACAGTGCTGCGACTTCCAGTTTTTAATAGTAAATTTTAATTGCTTCAATTGTTCTTTGTAGTATTTTTTGTACTTCATTAAAAGCTCCAGAATTTACAGGCTTCATAATAAAAAACTGATCTTATTTTAAACTTATAAAGCATCATTACCACCTTGTCACTGCCTTTAGTGACATCTGACAAGATAATTATGATCAATGTGTCAGCAAAGAGAAAACAGAGGTTTAATAGACTCTACCCTTAATCAAAATCAAACATTACTTCTGTTGGCTTGGTTTACAAGAAAGAGAGATTAAGGGAAGATGCAAATTAAATCTAATACAACACTCATAATTGGGAAAGAGAATGGAAAAAAAAGTTTGAAGCCAAAAGAATCATCTTTAATTTTTTGAGAATCGGTTATTTATTTTATACTACTTACATTGCTTGCAATATCTTGTACTAGGCATTGATTAGATAATGAAAACAGAATTGTATATTTATTGAGAGCTTGTTACCTGCCAGGTATTTTCTTTGGAACTATGTTTATATTAAAAATATAAAACCTTCTATCTGGATGCTATTTTTATGCTTACTATAGAGAAAAATATATTAGGCTTATGAGAAAAGATAGAAAATTTGTGAAAGTAAGTTATAAATTTGGGGTCTTAATTTACACAATATGATTATAAAGCCACATAGGCTATTAATCATTAGCAACACCTCACCATTATTCACTAATACTTATTTACCTTGACTCATTTTTACTGTGCGTCAAGAAATATTATATAGGTGAAATTTTATATTTTAGGAGAAAAATCAGAAGATGAGAAAATCATACGTGAAAAACTCACTTCAACAACTTTCTTCTTTATCAGGTAGCAAGTTAATCCTGACATGGTATCTGATTTTCTAGGGAGTCTGGCAAAGAGGATTTTCCTTTCATATCTAATGCCATTGACCTGCTTTGTTGCTTTGCTTTTTTCCCGCCTAGCACCTTGGTAGTCATGCAGAGAGAAAGTCAAACCAAAGATTAGTATTACCTTCTCAAGCTTGACCTTAGTTCCAAAATAAGAGAGAGCTTTCTAAGGAAAAACTAGAGTGGAAGTGACTCTTTAAGTTTGAAAGCTCTTCCACTAAATTCTATTGTTAATTGTTAACAATAAAGGATGAAGAAATTGTCAATAAAAAAGAAGAGGAAAACACAGATTATAAATATAGACAAAGACACGTGTAGCTGGGACCAATGAATAAGAGAACGATCTCAAAATTTTTAAAACCTTGATAAACATTAAGAAAACTATTAACTTAATTTTTTAAAATTTTAGGGTATTATGGGGCACGTATATTTTGTTAACATAGTTTGTTTTTATATATTTTAAATTAAATGTAGATAATATCCTCTTACTGTTAAATTTATTTACTTTATACATTTATCAAAACATTACATTAAATTCTTTAACAAGATAAATATGTATAATGGGGTATATAAATGTGTACTTTGAAAAACTATGAGTCAAGAATGGAAATGTTCAGATAAAATGTTCAAGAGGTCTGTTTTAACAGAGCTTTATTACACCACAGTTAGTTAACTTTCCTAGAAAAATGTGAACTGGAGACTTGTTGACCTATATAAAATGCTATTTAAAGCCAGACTGCCTCTGGAAATAATAGAATAGCTTGTATCAGACTAACCTTCCTGGAGAGAACAACAATAAAATCTCAATAAAATACCAAACCAATTTCCCAAATAAAAAAAAGCTATTTGAACATATCAGGAAAAAAAAAAACCCAAAACCAATGTAGCTGGAATGAAGAGACTAAAATGCAAAAGAGAAGGGAAGCGCATTAAGGAGAAGACACATCCCCTGTGATAGGTCCCCTCAGGACATTTTCCAATTGGCTGTGTTGGTGATAAAAGCCAATCAAAAGGAAGTGGTTTAAGTTGGCTGGGCTGGAGGAACAAATTGTTCAGAGTTCTGTGCCAAAACAGCTCTGACGAGAGCAGCCAACATACTGTACTGGAGGAAATAACGGGGTCTCAACCCAATATTTGCCTGCAAATTTTGTCCAGGTTATTGCCAACTCTTATGTTCTCTGTGACCTGAGACAAATATAGTAAAGAAGCTATCAAAGTACTAAGAGTCTGGACAGAAATTCTTATGGTCTACTGACACTGAGGAACTAGTGATCAAAGTCCTGAGCCTGAAGAAGTAGCAAGTCTTAGGAAGCATCCCAGTCTTTGAGCTGAAAACCACAGGGCTATGCCTGAAGGTTCAGGGAAAACCAAAGAAAGAACATCCCTGGTAAAATCCTAAAATTAGCCTTAATTGGATTTAAATGACCTATCAGTAGCAAAGCTTCAGAAGAAAATTAAATTCTTTCTGGAGGAATATAATAGCTCGTACTAATAGAAAAAACTCTACCACTTATAGAAAAAAGGACTAAATAATCAAAATCCAAGAAATAAGAAGAAAAAAAGAAATAAAAGTATAGGAGTTTCAGATATCGGAGTTCATAAACTATAGTGTTTAAAATATTCATGTTTGATATATCAAAGAAAGCAGAAAAGATGGAATATTTAACCAGAAAACTAGAACCTGTGAAAGTAAACCAAATGAATATTCTCATGCTAAAATATACCATACATAAATTTTTAATTTAAGAATAAGTTTGACAATAGACTAAATACAGAATGGGAGAAAATTAGTGAACTAGAAATGTTAGAAAAAATTATACATATTAAAGTACAGAAGGAAATTAGAAGATCATGGAAAATATAGAAAAGGCACATGTTAAATAAGGTGAAATGGTCTAGCATACATGTAAATTGGAGTCCCAGAATAAAATGAAAGGAAAATGAAGTAATTTTCTAGACTTATTAGCTTAGGTTTTTCAAATAGACTTGAAAATAGACTTTAAGTAAAATAGTTGAGAAAAATTAAAAAAAAAAAAGAAAAATTACAAATTTTATGCAGTATCAATTCAAAGAAGCATTTAAAATATTACCCAGAAAAACTTCTGAAATCAAAAGACAAAAATATTAAAAATAACAAGAGTTGAAAGGTAAAAATGTTTACAAAAAAGGAAAAATAAGAACAAAGGGTGACATTTAAAAGACTGTATGGAAAAGAGACAGAGAGATAGAGAAACCTTGCTAATAAACCAGTGATAAAAACAATATTAAAGAAATTTTATCAGGCTAAAGGAAAATACCACCTAGAAGAAAGAAATAACAATAGGAATATTAGGGTAAGTGTAAATAAATGCCTACTTAAAATATTAATAACAAATTTTTGTGGTAAAGCAAAAATATTTGTAAAATTTAAAAAAAAATTGACAAAGAGAGCACAAAAGTCAACAGGGTAGTAAGTGGAGCTAAAATACTATAATATCCTAGCATTGATCACAAAGTGGTAAATTATTAATTTAGAGATTTTTATAAAAAATAAATATAATAAATATCCTCAGGAATAATATTACAAGAACATAAACTAATAATGAAAGTAGTATTTGGCTAACTCACAAAATCTGTATGGTCTCATGAGGTACTATTCTGTGTATTTAATATTCTGTTGATTATCACTCCAGTTCAGTAAACTAATGACAAATGTCATAGTCTACTCTTTTCTGTAATTAGGCTTAAAAAAAGATAGGAATGATTGTAGTAGTAGTATGCTGACCCCATTTTAACATTAATGTGGTAGCACCTGCCAACTCTACTGGAGAGGAAGAATGAATTCTCTCCAGTAAAATAGCAATCTCATGGTCAGATGCAGTAGTTAGCCAAGCAGAACATATAGCATCTTTTCCTGAGACAGTACCTGGAGAACTCTCTTTTAGGAAGTCTTCTGACAATTAGTCATGTACATCTATTTTTTAGAAAATATTTATTTTAATGGCTATGATATAACAAGTGCTATTGTATTATTTATAGATTTTGGAATGAATTAAGTTTCAGGCAGGAGGTGGAGATCAAAAATAAAAGGACAATCAACTAAATACATAAATGTCTATTGATCATATCTATCAAGAAATACAATCAAACAGGATCAGGAAATAGGCTGAGGTAGTGAGGAATAGCTCCCTGATAAGGCAGCGTTTGTACAGATGTCTGAATCAAATAATTCTAGTCATGGGGATGTCTGGGGACCGAGCATCCCAGGCTAAATAGAAACAGCAAGGACTTGAGAAGTCTTTTGGAGTGTTTTGAAGGCAAGGGCTGGTTTGTCTTGGCTTAGTGTGCTGTATGGAGTGGAAGAGGCTAAGATCAGATAAGGTGTAGGGGTTTATATTCTGAATGAGATAGTGAGCCATTGGAGGGCTTAGTGCACATTTGCATAGCTGTTGTTTGGAGAGTAGAGTGTGGAAGAAGTAATACCAGCATTTTTCTGGGTGTTGGGAGTAAAGAACATTATAGACTAAATAAGGAGTCTGCCCTTATTGAGCTTTCTAGGTGGAAAGATTTATCATCTATAAAGAAAGGGCCAGTCAATAAACAGAGAAAACAGAATTGTAGAAGATAAAAAGGACATATATAAGTTGATTACAACTGTTTCATGAAAATGACTCACCATTTAATTTGCTTTTTTACTGTCACATTTAGACACACACTTTCTAGTATTTTGACAATGATTACATTTATAAAATAAATATAAATAAAATATAAAAATATAAAAAAAATTGTGTGAATTCATTCAATAATTAAATTTTAAACTTTATGCTTTTATGTTTTTCCTATAACTAAATTTCAATATCTTTAATATTTGTGTATCAATTACTTCAAGTATTTTCTTTTAGCTCTTTTATTGACTACATCCGTTCAAAGTACAGAGGGCAATTTATATACATAAAGCAAAACCTACAGATTCATCACACTCATGAATATTTCTGCTCTTGTGAAATAAAAACTTAGATTTGTTAAAAGGAAGTTTATTTAAAGTAAAGCCAAACCAAACAAAAATTTAGACCATTTTGTGAAAACTTCTCTATTATTATATAGGAGACTCTATTATTACATAGGAGATATATATGTCATTTTCTTCTGTTTATAAACAGAGTTTTTATTTTCTTCAGGAAAAACAAACTGTTGCTTGGGATGTGTGACACTCCATAAACAGTCCTTCAGCAATTAGTACAGGGTCTACCAGATGTGCCCATATTTTCCTCCTCAAGTAGTATGCATTGTCAGTTTTCTCATCTTTCTCAATATAAGATTTTGTGACAGCTCACAAATAAATATATTTGACTCATGTATGTTATGCCTTTAAACACGTCCTTTTTAACCTCTCAACATTTTCTGACTTCCTAAGGAAGTAGAAAAACAAGAAACGTGAAGATGACCTACAAACATTACACAGTCGTAAACTGGAAATTAGGTTTGCAAATGGAATTATTTTCCCTCCTTCCTTAGCAGCATCTTACTACTCAAAATAAATAAATAAATAAACGTTTCCATAGAATGCCTCATCTCTACCACTGTAGATTTATTTTCACCAAGGTAAATTGGTAACTTTTGTCATCTCAGAAGCCAACGTTTCAAATTAATCCTTTTTATTCTACAGGAATTAGGATGCATACCATGGATGGAACTGGACAGAGTGGCAAGAGATGAAGGAAAGACTAGACAAGAGTCTGCCATCAGGCTGATCTTTCTTTTCTCAAACCTGCCTCTAGACCTCCAAACAGAATATTTTTAAAAACAAAATAAAAAGATGTGCAATGGATGTGTAGAAGAATCCATAGAGAGAGCACCAACATATTAAATGAAAAATAAAAAACTGAAGGCAATTCTAATTCTAGGCGCTGACAAGCTAAAGTCTTTGTGTTTACTAATATGGTCCCTGAGGCAAGACGGTGACATTCCAGTTTGCATAAAATACGTGTTGGCCTAGTCATTAGAATTTACGCAGTATTACCAAAGGCTTCCAGACTTTCTGGTAATAGAATATCTCACTATTTCATTAGTGAGGAAGTGGGATTGTGGTAAATGATGAATTCATTCTATAGGTTATTGTATACACTTCTATCTATAATGTATCTAACATTCTGATTCTCAACATGTAGTTTTAATCATTCTCATTTTTATTTTGTCATATCTATAAAGTATAAAAAATTCTTTCAGAAGTTACTATAAATGAATAAAGTTGGTGTAAACTACATGATTACTATTAAAAGTATTATGAGGAGGGTAATTGGTGGGAACCATACCTATGGTGCATCTTACAAGGGTACATATTAAATCTACTAAGTGTAGAACACAAATGTCTTAACACAATAACTAAGAAAATGCGGTGAAGGCTATGTTAACCAGTTTCTTGAATGTATTTCAAATTGTATACAAAACCAGCACACTGTACCCCATAATTGCATTATTGTACACAGCTATGATTTAATAATAATTTTTTAAAAAGTATTGTGAAACCTGTTGTAAACCAGATACATTCTGGAGCTCGTGACAAAAGAGCAAAGTGACTCTCATCTTGGCATCCTTTGAATTAAATAATTGGATCCTTCTGTAAGTCACTGAGGCAATGACTGATAAATTCATAAGAAAACACCAGGCAGATGTTTTCAATTTAAAATAACTATCCTCTATATCATGTTTTAGTTCTTTTTCATAAGATTTCATTCCTATTTCTATGGCCACATATATCACTTTTCTTTGAGGGAGTTTTACTCTAATAACAACAGTGATGCCTGACCATCAAGGATACAACTGGTCAGGTGGCATCATTCACAGGTGTACCAGTATACTGGTCAAGAAGCATCCTTTGCTACAAACAATATAAGCATTACCTTTATAAAGCTTACTCTTTTCTTCATTTTGTCTTAGATCAACAAGAATTAGCCTTCTCTTAATAATCATTTTATACTTTAAATGTTCCACATGCCACTATATTTATGTAGTCATGTCTCATTTTTTTCATTAAGCTATTTTTCCATGCACCAATGTAACATGAGCATTCTGCATGATTATAAACTAATCAATTTGATTGATCTTCCAGAAAGTTACTGAGAAAAATAAATGCCAAAATGCCAAAAGCTTCATTAGTCTCAAAATATCTATCTTTATAAATTCAGTAATTTTTTTTTTTTTTTTTTGAGACAGACTCTTATTATGTCACCCTTGATAGAGTGTAATGGGGTCACAGCTCACAGCAACTTCAAACTCTTGAGGTTAAGGAATTCTTTTGCCTCAGCCTCCCCAGTAGCTGGGACCACAGGCATCTGCCACAACACCCGGCTATTTTTGTTGTTGTTATTGTTTACCAGGCCCAGGCCAGGTTCAAACCCACCAGCCCAAGTGCATGTGGCCAGTGCCCTAACCACTGAGCAATAGGAGCCAAGCAAGAATTCAGTAATTATTGGATGAAATCATAGAAGGTATCTCTAAACTTAAGCTTAATAAAACCATAATTTATAGTTTCTTTCTTAGAGGAAATAGTCTTAGAGAATGAAATGATACATTTTATACTGATGGAAAAGTGGTACCATATATTTTTTGTGAGTTTTAATAGAAAAAATATTTATATATATATAGACACACATACACATGAAATGTAATTTATTATAAAAGTTCAAACAAAGTTCCTTTAAAGCTACACAAAAGTCATGTTGGCTTATTCCTCTTTATTACTTCTGTTCCATAATTACTTTTTTCCCTTCTAATTTCATTTATCATTGTCTATCAACGTGAAAGTTTTAGTAGTCAGAGATCCTTTCATCCCCTTTCCCTCTTCTCTCTCTGGAAAACATTCTTCTAAAATCATATTTTTTTTTCTTTTTTCACCCCTTTAACAGCAACCTTACTCTATCACTATATGTTTTCTCCTAAATAAAATGAGGTAACTTTTTTTCCTAGAAATCCCTAACATAATCATTAAATTTTCTTTTTTCGTTTTTCCTTTTAGAGGAGTTTGTTTTCCTCTAGAGCAAGTGACCACTGAATATTATTCTTTATGCTGATACTGCACATCTTCTTATCGATTTCTCATCTTTGGTCAATTTCCTATAAACATTTAGAAAAATAAATATGTTAATACATAACATATTTATTATGGAAACAACATACTTTCTATGGAAAATAAAATCTAAATACATTCTATTACTGAAATATTAAATGGTAATAACATTATGGCCTTAATATAAAAAAATCCTCAGATTAAATATCATCATTCTGCTAGAGATTTACCTTAAATGTATTGTTCTTTCCACTAAAATTTCATTGGCTAATAAATCTCTCCAACTTTTTCAATGTCTTTTAGGGTTTTTACCTTTGTGCCCTTTCATTGAATTTCTGCAAATTTCTTCGAGCCAATCTGTCCCTTCCCATGAACAATCGTATTTTTACTTCCTTTTTCTCATTAGTCACCTCCCTATTTAACTAACATATGGGATCCTATTCCTCTTTTAATGACTTCTTTGTCTGTAGTTTCTTTTTATTGGTGTCATTATAGCTCACTGAAACCACATGCTCCAGGCTCCAGCAATCTAGTTTTTTTGTTTGTTTGTTTTTAAGAGAGGTGGTCTTGTTATGTTGCCCAGGCTGGTCTCAAACTCCCGGCTTCAAGTGATCCTCTTGCCCCACCCTCCCAAAATTCTGGAATTACAGGCATGAGCCACTGCTCCTGGCCACCTAGTCTATACTTTCTTTCATAACTCTATTCCTTAACTTTACTGCCCCAATTTAATATTATTCCTTTGACTTTGCTTGACTGTTTTCATTTCAATGAAAGTAAGTGGATCAAAAATACATGTTACATATTTTCTTTCTATGGTCAGCCATTTTCAATCAAATTTCTTATTTTGTGGTGCTGAACTTTAATACATTCCCTTTCAGAGCCTTAGAAATTATTTTGTCTTCTTATTTACTGATTTTCACACTTCTGGCTAAGCTAACTGTATGATTTTTCTCTCAAAAGGGGACACTTTTGTGAATGAAAGAAAGTTAGCAGAAATTAACTAGGCCCATCTCAGATTTGTCACATGGTCACAGGTCATCTGGAAGATTAGACATTGAAGAGTCAGAGCTTAATCTTGCTTTATCTTTATTGTGTTAACTCACTAAAAGCTGTAAAATTGGGGGTTTTTTCCAATTTAACTGGAAAAAGCTACCCTCAACATGGTAAAAAATCAATACCCCTTTCTCCTTCTTTCCATCTCAACAGATTTAGAACCAGAAATTGGCTGAGTAGATAATAGGAAAATTAAGTGAGAGCCAGAGATTAAATGATCATAATGTCATGGAAAGCCAGTAAGAAAAATCCCCTTATTAGGCAGAGAATCACAGCAAACAGATGGAATATTAATGAAACTCTTTAACCAGATATAGTTAGAGATCTAGAATAGCAGGTTCTCAAGTATCAGAGTGCTAGAGTGATATATGTTTTGTGGGAGAGGGAAGCAGTTTCGTTAGACATCAGGTGTGTCTCATTGTAAAAAAGGCACATTTGCATGAAGAGAGCAACAATGCATCAATTAGGGTAAGATAATAGAAAATAAGAGAGTTGTTTGTTTACCAAAATTGATGCTAAGTGCAAAAATGTGTTCGTGGGATTGCCAGATCATTAAATGATGAAAAATTTTCATTAATTTTTTTTTTTACTGAATAGCTGGTATAGAACTAAATAGAATTTACCCAGAGAGAATGAAAATTATTCATGGACTGGAATAAGTCTGCAAGTGCTGACTGAAACACAGAAAACATCTGTGAGGGTGAAGAACCAAGCACGACAATAAAATTAGGCTTCACCACATGAAGGAACTAATGTCCTATCATATCTCCAGAGTTCATAGGAGGTTAGGAAGGTTATTTTTCAAGATACTTTCTAAAATAGCAATATATAACCAAGACAAAATTGTTAAATCTTATATTTTTTATTAGACTTTTTCTTCTTGAATTCTATATAGAAACATTATGACTTTGTTCAACATTTTGCTCAATTCTTTATTATTCTGAATCCAGAATAACTAAAATTTTATACTACACCAAAGGGAATTATGATATATACGGACATATATATAAGTATGTTGTATTTATATATGCATATTTAATTTGTTACTTACATATTTGATATATATTTTATTAACAGTTATTTCTAATCCTATACAAATTAAGAAAGATTATTTTATAATTTTTCCAAACACTTTAGACCCATTGGGAAATTTTAAAGATGTTTTGTCTGCTAACAAAGTCTGTGACGTTGTATTAAGTAATCTTTCTCTTAAAGTTTATGGAAGTAGATGTGAATTATATTTAAAATTACAAAGACTGCATCAGTAGAGAGAGTTTTTATATTAGAAATATATGGATATGGTGACTCATGCCTAAATTCTTGCACTTTGAAGTCCAAGGTACAACTTGAGGCCATGAGTGCAAGACCAGTCTAAGCAACATAGTGAGACCCCATCTCTACTTAAAAAAATAAAAAATAAAAAACAGCAACCAGGTTTGGTGGCATACACTTGTAGTACCAGCTACCTGGGAAGCTGAAGCAGGAGGATCAAGAGCCTGGGATTCTGACATTATAGCAGTGAGTTATGTTGATACCACTGTACCCCAGGCCAGGGAACAGAGCAAGACACCTTAAAAAAAAAAAAAAAAAAAGAAAGAAAGAAAGAAAAGAAATATGAAAGCAATATATTTTAAGAAGTACAGGTCAACACTGAAACAATGTTTCTTGAATTATACAATGCATTAAACTTACTGCAAAGTAGTTTATTATTGTTTTTTACTGTAATTTGCTTTGAAAAGATGATAGAGACTAAACTGTTAATTGTTGAATTTTGAAATCATGCCAGAAGTATTATTATTATAATAGTTGGCAATAGCTAATTGTATATAACTTGGCAAGTTGCAATGTCAGAAGAAATGGTTTAAATGTTTAAGAAAAACTTTTTCCTAACTGAGGGATATAAAAAAAAATTGTCCATTAACTCAAAAAATTGCAGTTTTTGAGTTAATGAGCATTTTGCAGCATTAACTCAAAAAATTTAGAGGATTATCCTTATATTAGCTCTAATAGAAATGCGAATTCTGCCTAAATAACTATGTACTAGACCAAGCATCCATATTTCATTAGCAACATTGTTTACTAAGTAACAAGTAACTATTATTGTTGAAATAGAACAATAGAAGATGCTGATGGGAACAGCCCAGAGAAGACTATGAAAAATATATTAAAGATAGAAGACTGCTCCATTAATGGATTAGTTTTCAGTGAGATGGTCTCTTCTCACCTTGTCTGTTTGCATATGATTATGTACATCCTAAGTCTACATCATCAGATTAATTTAATATCTTTTGAACATTTAGGATTAGGATTAGAATTAAACATACCTTTTGTTTACTTTAAGTGAAATAATTTAAATATTAAAAAAAGAAAAATAAAATAAACACACATTGTAGGGATAATATAACAGAGTGCCTCTAAAATACTGTTTTTAATTGAAAATTCTGTGATACTTTAATTAACAAGTTTCATAAGAGAAAAAACAAATTTAAAATATTTCTGCTCTGGCTCAGTGCCTGTGGCTCAAGCGGCTAAGGCACCAGCCACATATACCTGAGCTAGCTGGCAGGTTCGAATCCAGCCCAGGCCCGCCAAACAACAATGATGGCTGCAACCAAAAAATAGCCAGGCGTTGTGGCGGCCGCCTGTAGTCCCAGCTACTTGGGAGGAGGTGGAAGCAGGAGACTCGCTTGAGCCCAGGAGTTGGAGGTTGCTGTGAACTGTGATGTCACAGCACTCTACCCAGAGTGACAGCTTGAGGCTCTGTCTCGGGGAAAAAAAAAAAAAAAAAAAAAAAAAAAATATATATATATATATATATATATATATATATATTTCTACTCTAAAATTCTCAGGTCCTAAGCAACTTATGAATAAATAGAAAGGTGTTCTTGTTTCCAAGATTAGCATTAAAAAACAGCTAAATGAACTATTGAAATTCAATAGTTATTGTAAAATTCCAAGATTAGCATTAAAAAACAGGTGAATGAACATTTGCAATTCAATAGTTATGGTAAAATTTCTCTAGATTGTGGTCAGTTTTCACTATCCTTCATGGGTTAAGCTAATCTAAATACAGAACATATCCATATGTATGTATCTGAATATATATGTACACATATACATTTTTAAATGCTTTCTGTTTATGCAAATGGTAACGTTTATTAAACATTATTTTCATGCACAGCCAATCAATTTTCCAGTTTTAATAGAAAATGCTGTCCTTAATGACAATTCTCCATAGGAACATGGAAAGCTAACAGCTAAAACATGACAAAATGTCACAGACAATTTTTTCAGAGTTTTTTGTAACACCACTCAAGTTTTCTAATAATATTAACCCATTCATTTCACAACACAACTCAATATCCACGCTTATCACTCATTCTCATACAATTTATCATAGTATTATTTAGGAAAGATTTTTAATATTCTAAGATATTTATAAATCTTTACAAAATATATTGGGACACAATGTTTTGGGAGATAATCAGATATATATAACATAAAACTTGGACAGGTAAATCTACAAATGATATTTTATATGTGACATAGCCATCTTTTATTAGTATCCCAAAACTTACTTCTAAAGGTATTAAAGTTGTTTATGTGTTATGAAAGAAACAATGTGCCAAGATTGAAAATGACCCCAAGAAACACATGTAGTATCTGTTTTAGAATCATAATTAAGAGACGACTTTTGAAACATCATGTGTTTAAATAGGACAATGATGACAACATTATACAGAGTGGCCACAACTATTTAAATTGCACACGAACTTTATAGCCACCCTGTAGAATAATAATGGCAACTACTTAATACTTATTATTTGCATATGCACTCATAGTTTCTTTCTGTACATTATATTTTACAAGCTTCATAGCAACCTTATGAAGTAGATAATTTTTATCACACTGATGGGCAGCGCTGGTTGAATTGTTTATAAAGCTTGTTTGGGGAAATAGGTGTAATGTACATAATATAATTGGTTGAGAAATAAGAAAAAATAAGGGGAAATAAGCAGAATACTTAATAAAGAAAGATTACCTAAAGACCAAGTGAATCAGTGAGTGAATGAAAAATAAACACTATTAAAGCATGATAGTTAATAGAATATTGATGTTTGTCCTTTCATCTTTATTAAAAATATTTTATAAAGATTATGAAGTGGTATTAATTAAAACTGATTATGGTTTCGTAAGTATTATTTGTAGTTCAACAGTTAGGTTGCATGAAGGAGTCAGGAATAAAGAGATAATTTTGTTTCAAATAATATATGGCTACTCATAGTTTTCATATTTTATATGAAATCTTTACTTACTGTTCTGATCTCAAATACGTATGCCAGTTTGATTGATAGTATTTCAAGAGCCTGCTGAATGATATGTTTTATCTATCAGTTCTAAAACATAAGGGTGTCTGCTTATTCAGTGTTACATTTCAAAAATCCTTAGGACATAATATTTGCGTTTTTAGAAAAATGTTCAAGTTTCAAAATTACATCTGGAAGCTTATTACAAACACGTATGCATACTCATCTTTATTGATGAATAATCAAATACTGTTGGGAGAAAATTACATTCAGTAACTATTTCTCATTCTGTTTGGACAAAAATGTGTGGCACTATTTTATACTGACATATGGCAAGGTAGATACTTCAACGTTAGCTGTCTCAGACATTTTATTTTCCTCGATCATTAGAGATGATTAGAGTTTTTTAATCTTTCAGATAAATGGTATCATTAACAACTTTCTACTTCATTTTACCGATAAATTTAATAGTGTCTACATATGTCCAAATATTCCCACAGGAAAACCAGACCTAAAATAGCATTTTTCCAAATCTCTCTCTTTTTCTCTCTCCCCCTCTCCCTCCTGCCCTCTCTTTCTCCATGTGTAATTTTTGAAGCTTAGAGTGGACACTTAGTTTTGCACTGATACTATAGAGGGCAAAAATCTATGCCACAGTAAATTGATGACTAGAATTGTCTTGTGTCACCACTGAGACACTGAGTTATTTCCTATCACAGTTTACATTTTATGAGAGAAAAGTAATGGCAGCCGTCTTTTAACGTTCCCTAGAGTCTGAAAGAACAAAAATGCATTGAGTTTCAATTTCTTTTGTGCACTGCACTTTTCTTGTCTGTTACAAATAGATTTTTTAACAAGCTTTAGGTATTAATACTAATATCCTTATAATCATTTCCATATATTTCAATTTCTTCACAGAATATAACATTGAAAAGTCTGTTGTATTTATGAGCTCACCCTACATTATTCAGGAGAAAAGAAATGACAAATTGATCAATAAATATTTTTAACTCTTGAATTAAACGTTTTATGTATTAGCTCTAGTGGAAATAGTAGGTAATAGGACTGATAACTTGCGTATCCTATCCCTGCTTGCAAAAAGCTCACCCAACTAATCTTAAATAAGTAACCAACCAATTCTATTCCAAGACTATGTAGACTACACAAGTAGCTTCACTCACCCTTTGCAGACTCTCAATCTCTATACATTTGTCTAATCATAATTGTCCAAAATAAGTCATCTTATTAAACATTTGACCAGCTTTCTTCATAATTCTGGATTCTTACTGACAAGGAAAAGGAAAATTAAACCCATATCTATTGAATGCCCAATATGTATTTAATGAATCATATACAATTTTTCAACAATTATTATATTGACTCTACAAGTTAAGTACTATTACTCACATATTATATATATGGAACTAAGATATGGTGAGGTTAAAAATTGCCAAAAAATAAAGCTTCTAAGGTCAGAGAAGGTCTCTCTTTTTCTAATCTAGTCTACTCTATATCATGTAAAATATTATGGTAATTGTACTAATGTGGTCTCTCCTTTCTAATCTAGTGTATTCTATTCCATGTAAAATATTATTTGGGTGTAATATTATGGGTAATTTTACTAATTTTGACTTTACTTTCACTGAAAAAATTGAACAAATGAGAGCCAGCTAATCTTATTCATTTTAGTTGTACATGCTCAGCTCAAACTAGTATTAGATAAAACATGACCTTCCTCCTTTGAGAATTTTGTTACTATGATGTCACAAAATTAGTCTAATTTAACTTAAAACTTTAATTATTAACAAAATAATTTATATCAATCTCAACTATAAAAAGAACCCAAGTACATAATTCTCTTGCAGTTTCACAGAGTGTGGTATAGCACTTCAAAGAATCCGACAAGCTACTCCAGGGAGCCCACTCTCAGTAGAATTCAAAAAATGCTGACTTTGCCTGCTCATTCTAGACAAGTTTTGATTATTGGACAAATTGGATATTTTTAGTTAGCTCACTTTTACATTATTTATCTAAGAACTGACATTCCTGTGATCTACTTCCACTTTTCCCTCAATCATCAGACTCAGGTCCCTTTATATTTCTTTTCCCCAGTGATGCACTGGCCCAGAGCAAAACCGAGATCAATACCAAAATGCCTTCATTTTCTTTTTTATTTCAAAAGCATTTTATAATCTATTTCTCTGGGCCACACATACTATAAAATGTCATGGGGGTTAGTCTTTTTGTATTCTTTCTTGAGACGACAAAATAATCTTTCAAATTTTATGATATAAAGATTTTCTTACATTTATAAATGCAGCCTAAGCATCAAGAATTTGCATTCTTTTATACTACTTATATAACAGAAACTCCCAATGTTCTCTCTTAAAATTAGGATAATATAGAGGACAGCTCTTTTTTTTTAACTTACTTTTTATTAAATCATAACTATACATTTATGGGATACAATGTGATGATTTGATATATGAATGATAAAATATAAAGATAGCCCAGAAAAAATGGGGGAAAAGAGGGAGAGAGGAGGGGAGAGAGGACAGCAAGTGGACGAAGGGTATTTGGTGGGATCTCACCTATGTGCACAATGCAACAGTACATTTCAGAGGCCAGCACTTTGGAATGATAAGCTCTTCTACATCTAGTCTTTATTGCTATTCAAATTACAGGGGCTTTTTGTTATTGTTATTGGCACACTCTTCCTTCAATTGTTTCATTGCTTAAACCCATTGTCCATTCTTGATGTCACTTCAAATAACTAACTCTTATAGCTTAGTCCTAGAATTTTTCTTTTGCAATGGTTGTTCAGAGGATCAACAGCTTTCAGAGTAAAAGGCTAAAATTCTCTTCAATGTATCGCCAAGTGTCACTTTCCTTATATCTACCCATTAGTTTGTTGCTAACTTGGCAATATTAAATGTCCATTATTGAGTAGTTCATGAGGGCATGAACTTCACTATTATCAAAAACAACTATTGTCTTTGAACTTAAACATTTAAATGAAACCAAGTTGGCAAAGAAAAAATATTTCATCATGATAAACTGCTACATCATTGGGCAAGAATGATTCCAGGTACATCTTACTTGACAGAGTTCTCATTTTCCCCACTTTTACCCCTCTCTGTAAAAACTGTATCTTCACAGGTTTATGGCTGGTCATAAAACCAGAAGCTTTGTCACCAGAGGTAGAGCATTTAATTTGAGAAGTCGTGAGCTGACCCATGCATTTAATGGCTCAGTGGGGAAAACTAGCTCAGAACCTATAGCTCTATTTTCCAGGTCAAGACAAGCAACAAAGCAACTAAAAACTAATTTAGAGATCTTAAAAGTGAGGGTATCCCAGAAGTTCTGAAATAATCATGTCACATATCCCCAGATGACTTTAAATTATACATGCTTGAGAAAGATCTGAGAGATTCTGGTAAAAAGTAAAGCCAAGGTAATAAAGAACTGTCTGCAACATTGAATAAATTTCTCCACATCATTGAGCTGACAGAAAATGGAAGCCTTTAGAGGAATGAGTACATTCACAAAATCTGCCTATATATTCGTTTACCATTAAACACACACGTGTCACCTTTCAAGAGCTAGAATAAAAAATAAAAATTATGTAAAAACATCTAACAGACAATCAGTAATAGCATATTCTGAAAAAGGCAGATTTTAAATATAGTTTATATCAAGGCAAAGGAAAAACCATCCTACAAAAATAAAACAGAAAGCAAACTTGCTACCATCAAAAATTATTAAATACATATAAAAAACAATCTTGATTAAAACAAAAATTATAGCATAATATTGTTATGTTTTTAATAAAATATGATGAAATATAAATGATCATAATAGCACAAAGAAAGGACACATTAGAGCTATCCTTGACCTAGTTTCTATAAATTATTAAATTAAGAGACTGTAACCTAAAATAAACTGTGATTAAATCAAAGAAGCATATTGCAGTCCCTGGATCAACCATTAAAAAAATATTCAATGGGGCAACGCCTGTGTCTCAAAAGGGTAGGGTGCCGGCCCCATATGCCAGAGGGAGCAGGTTCAAAACCAGCCCCAGCCAAAAAAGAAAAGAAAGAATAATACTCAGTGATATAGCTAAAAATTCAGCAGAGGAAATAAAATTGGATACTAAAAATATTTGTTTAACATAAGAGGAAGCAGTGAAGGAACTAGGAATATAAAATATATAAAACATCTCATAAATTTGTTTAATGAAATTGATACCTGAGTATCTATTTTTAAGCTTGGCACAAGTTGTCCAAAACCCAGTATGTATCCGGTCACCTTTGGCCTACTTCAATTTCCACTTGCCAATGTGATTATGATTTAGTCCACTTGTTCCTCACCCCACCGACCCACAAAACAACACATCCCCCAGCTACTAACTTTGACCAAACTTAATACTCAATGCCAGAATCATGTAAATGGCTACTCCCCTCACACTTCAGGTTTTTTTTTTTTTTTTTTTTAAACTGGCTAAGGCTCAACTCCTACTAGAAAGTGAGAGTAGTAATGCCAGTGGACATTAATGAAGGTATAATCCCACAGATGTTTTCACTCTTGCTCCCTATCCCCTGATTGAGGTCCCAACCACCACCAGACTTCCTATTGACTACTCATACATTTTACAAAATAAGGATAAGATTTCACCATTCATAATGACAAAATATCAGAGAAAGTAAAGAGGAACTAAGTAAATGGAGATACAAAGGCTATTTTCCCCAAATTTACCTATACATTCAAGGAAATTTTTTTTATTTTTAATTAAATCATAGCTGTGTACATTAATGCAGTCATGGGGTACAGTGTGCTGGTTTTATATACAATTTGAAACATTTTCACCAAACTGGTTAACATAGCCTTCATGGCATTTTTGTAGTTATAGTGTTAAGACATTTATATTCCACATTTAGAAAGATTCACATGTACTGTTGTAAGATGGACCATAGGTGTGGTCACATCAATCACCCTCCCTCCATCCATCCTCCCCCCTCCCCACCCCTTCTTCTCACACTTTCTCATATTCTTGGGCTATAACTGGGCTATAGCTTTCATATGAAAGCTATAAATTAGTTTCATAGTAGGGCTGAGTACATTGGATACTTATTCTTCCATTCCTGAGATATTTTGCTAAGAAGAATATGTTCCAGCTCCATCCATGTAAACATGAAGGAGGTAAAGCCTCCATCTTTCTTTAAGGCTGCATAATATTCCATGATATACATATAACACAATTTATTGATCCATTCGTGGATCAATGGGCACTTGGGCTTCTTCCATGATTTAGTAATTATGAATTGTGCTGCAATAAACATTCTGGTACAAATATCTTAATTGTAATGTAATTTTTGGTCTTCTGGATATATGGCTAGTAGAGGAATCATAGGAACAAATGGCAGGTCTATTTTTAGTTCTCTAAGTAATCTCCAAACATCTTTCCAAAGGGACGTATTAGTTTGTATTCCCACCAGCAGTGTAGAAGCATTCCATTTTCTCCACATCCATGCCAGTATCTCTGGTTTTGGGATGTTGTGATGTGGGCTAATCTTACTGGAGTTAGATTATTTCTCAAAGTAGTTTTGATTTGCATTTCTCTGATGACTAATGATGATGAACATTTTTTCATATGTCTGTAGGCCATGAACCTGTCTTCTTCAGAGAAGTTTCTCTTCAAGTTTTTTGCCCATCCTGAGATGGGATCACTTGTTCTTTTCTTGCTAATATATTTGAGCTTTCTGTGGATCCTGGTTATTAAACCTTTGTCAGAGACATAACCTGCAAATATCTTCTCTCATTCTGAGGGTTATCTGTGTGCTTTACTCTCTGTGTTCTTGGCTGTGCAGAAGCTTTTTAGTTTGATCAGGTACCAATAGTGTATTTTTGATGCTGCTTCAATTGCCCACAGAGTCCCCCTCAGAAAATTCTCACCCAGGTCAATTTCTTCAAGTGTTTTCCATACACTATCTTCTAGTATTTTTATAGTTTCATGTCTTACGTTTAAATCTTTAATCCAGTGAGAGTCTAACTTAGTTGATGGTGAAAGGTGTGGGTCCAGTTTCAGTCTTCTACAAGTTGCCAGCCGTTCACCTAGCACCATTTATTAACTAGGAATCTTTTTCCCACTCAATGTTTTTAATTGGCTTGTCAAAGATCAGATAACAGTAAGTAGTTCGGTTCATCTC
>CAUYQS010085336.1:0-12367 GCA_963574585.1 Otolemur crassicaudatus
TCCCAGCTACTTGGGAGGCTGAGGCAGGAGACTCGCTTGAGCCCAGGAGTTGGAGGTTGCTGTGAGTGTGATGCCATGGCACTCTACCCAGGGGGACAGCTTGAGGCTCCGTCTCAAAAAAAAAAAAAAAAAAAAAAAAAAGAAATTATATATTTCATTTAACATAATTTCAAAGTAGGTCTATGCTCTAAGATAAGTAGAACAGATACCCTAATTCTCCTAAGAGATTTTTTTCCATTCTGTTCCTCTGAGCAAGACATGAAGTTTTCAGGGCCCCATGTTGACACTTAAAATTTTACCCCTTGAAATTTTACTTCAAGGTACAGAAAGAAGAGATAGCATCAATATATAAGGATCAAACTGTATGAATGTGTTATCAAGCTCTTGAGTTACATATTGGCCACCTCTGTAGGGTGATTGATAATGATTGATATTTTTCCCCCATCAAGTTGTGTCTTTTTCTTTAGCTATCAGAGAATATAGAAATGCTGCCCTTTTGTCTCTTAAGACACTGAAAATAGTAGAAGTTTAGACATTTTTTTTAGAGACAGAGTTTCACTTTATCGCCCTGGGTAGAGTGCTGTGGCGTCACAGCTCACAGCAACCTCCAGCTCTTGAACTTAGGCGATTCTCTTGCCTCAGCCTCCCAAGTAGCTGGGACTACAGGTGCCTGCCACAATGCCCAGCTTTTTTTTGTTGCTGTTTGGCCACAGTCGGGTTTGAACCTGCCACCCTCGGTATATGGGGCTGGCGCCGAACCCACTGAACCACAGGCGCCACCCAATGTTTAGAAATTTTTAATTCTTCATGAGTCCAAGCTAGGACTTTATCACTACTGACAAGGTCTGTTCAACATACTAATTCCAACTTTGTCAACCACCAGCAAACTGGAACCTGCAATTAAACCTGCAGGCATAAATGTTCCAGAGTCATTCCCATAATGCCAGCCAAAGTCCCAGGTGTAGCTAGGAAAACCCAAATGTTCCTCAGATCCTGAGACAGCTGATAAGCTCCCTGGGCCTGCTAAACCCCCAAAGAGGAGCCCAGCAGCCACAAATGGCAAACTACCTGGTTTTGCATAATCAGTGATCCCACCAGAAGCAAACAGTGCTGCCTAACCAAAGCCAAACCAATGCAAAGGCACCTAGAGGGCCAGTTTCACTCTGTCCAGACAGGAGACTATACCAGGCCTGTACCTGAACGGTGCTTCCAAAGGCTTCTGTAGTTCTTAGACAGGGATTTGCCCTGCTCTGGGACCTGGCTCTGCCTGGTTTACATAGGTATTAACCTTGAATATAAATTATATTTTAATGACTTTATATGTATATGTAATATGTATATACACATATAGTAAATATATGTTATTCACAATTGGAAATAACATAATAGCACTTAATTTAAAGTTTGAGGTTTTTTTCTTTTTTGAGACAGGAGCCTCAAGCTGTCACCCTGGGTAGAGAGCTGTGGCATCACAGCTCACAGCAAACTCCAACTCCTGGGCTCAAGCAATTCTCCTGCTTCCACCTCCCAAGTAGCTGGGATTACAGGCACCTGCCACAATGCCCAGCTATTTTTTGGTTGCAGCCGTCATTGTTGTTTGGTGGGCCCGGGCTAGATTTGAATCTGTCAGCTCAGGTGTATGTGGCTGGCGCCTTAGCCACTTGAGCCACAGGCGCCAAGCCAAAGTCTGAGATTTTGTAACTCTCTCAACCTCTGGTCTTTTGAGCATGCATCCAGAGCTTTGAAAATAGAGGCACCCCTCTAAGGTAGCTATATCCAATAGAAATAAAATATGAGGGCTCGGCGCCTGTGGCTCAAGCGGCTAAGGCGGCAGCCACATACACCTAAGGTGGTGGGTTCGAATCCCCTGCCCGGGCCCGCCAAACAACAATGATGGTTGCAACCAAAAAAAAAAAAAAAATGGCCAGGCGTTGTGGCGGGTACCTGTAGTCCCAGCTACTTGGGAGGCTGAGGCAGGAGACTCGCTTGAGCCCAGGAGGTGGAGATTGCTGTGAGCGTGATGCCATGGCACTCTACCCAGGGGGATAGCTTGAGGCTCCGTCTCAAAAAAAAAAAAGAAAGAAAGAAAATGTGAGGCACACATGTCATTTAAAATACTCTAGTTCAGGTGTCCTCAAACTATGGCCCATGGGCCACATGCAGCCCGCCTAGGACATTTATCTGGCCCACCAGGTGTTTTTGCTGCCCCTGCCTGTCCTGCTTAGCAGCCAACTTGTCCTGGGGCCCTCGGTCCGGCTCTCCAACAGTCTGAGGGACAGTGAACTGGTCCCCTGTTTAAAAAGTTTGAGGACCCCTGCTGCTACATAAAGAAAAAGAAACAAAATTGATTTTAATAGTTTATTTAACCAATATTACTAAAATATTATTATTTTTATATTTGATCTATACAAAATTTTTTTTTGAGATAGAGTCTCACTCAGTAGCCCTGGGTAGAGTGTTGTGGGTGTCACAGCTTACAGCAACCTCAAACTCTCGAGCTTAAGCAATTCTCTTGCCTCAGCCTCCCAAGTAACTGGGACTACAGGCACCTGCCACAATACTCACCATTTCTTTTTTTAGAGATGGGGGCTCTGGCTCAGGCTGGTCTGGAACCCATGAGCTCAGGCAATCCGCCCACCTCAGCTTCCCTGAGTGTTAGGATTACAGGCGTGAGCCACCTAAAATTATTAACAAAGTATATACAATTTTTTGTTTATTATTTTTTTTCTTTTTTGAGACAGTCTCAAGTTGTCACCCCTGGTAGAGTGCCATGGCGTCATCATAGCTTGCAGCAACCTCCAGCGCTTGGGCTCAAGCAATCCTCTTGCCCCAGAGTGCTAGGATTATAGCCCTGAGCCACCACACCTGGCCTGTATAAACTTAAAACATAAGCATTTAAAAGAGAGGTTATAGGTACAGCAAGTAAAATTATACTTCCATGTCTTTTTATTCTTTTCTCCTATAATGGCTATAAGCAGTATATTAATGAATAAATATGGAAACAGAAATTGATCATTTGAGGCTGGGTGTCATGGCTCATACCTGTTATCCTAATACTCCAGGAGGCCGAGGCAGGTGGGTTGCTTGAGCTTAGGAGTTCAAGATCAGACTGAGCAAGAGTGAGACCCCGTCTCTACTGAAAATAGAAGAACTAGCCAGGCACCTGTAGTCCTAGGTACTCGAGGGGCTGAGGCAAGAGGATCTGCTTAGCCCAAGAAATTGAGATTGCTGTGAGCTATGGAGGGGTAGTGAGACTGTCTCAAAAACAACAACAACAACAACAACAACAAAAAAAACCAGACAACTGGACTTGTTCCTTGCTTTCCACCACACAGGTAGAGAGGCCAAAGTTCAAGGGCATCACACTTTCCATGACCAGCTCCACTCACTGCTGGTGTCAGAGGTGCAAGTTAATGCTCAGGTGGGAAGACTGAACCATAGGGCCTGCCCCAAGCCCCATCCCCACCTCCCAGGACCAAAGGCTCTACCCCTGCAACTGGGCCCACCTTGATGCCCTGATGTGATGCCCTCCATGGAACTCCTTGTAGTTCTTCAGCCAGGAGATGGAGGAAGACAGGTTGTTGGTGACTGGGCAGAAGAAGCAAACGGTGAGGGTGACCAGCATGCTCAGAAGCTTCTTGTCCATTGGGACAAAGTCCAGTAAATGCTGAGATAAACACTAAGGTGATGACAGAGGTGGGAGTAGATGCCCAAAACCACCCTTCCAAAGTGGCTCCCGCTCAGCCTCTTTTCCATCCAGCGTGGGGAGTTATGACCCTTCTAGGACTTCTCCCTATGTTGGATGCGGTTCACAGAAGCCTCAACACCATATCCTGCATCCCTACCACAGGCATCCTTCAAGCTGGGCCATATGTCTCCTTCCTTCTGCTCCTGCTGAGTGGTCCAGGGTGCTCTACCTTTGGCCTGGTGGCCTTCGGGGCATAAAGGTGTCTACCAGGGTGGCCCCTACCCACCCAGGGAGGCACACTGGGGCAAGTCCTAAAGGAGGGAGACTTAGGACCCAGTGAGTAGCCCAGCTAGATGAATAAGCCAGGACAGATCTTGGGAACACTCTACTAGGAGGAGGAACCCAGCTTCCTGCAGAGCCATGGGACACAGAGGCAGAGGAGAACCCAGCTTCCTGCAGAGCCATGGGACACAGAGGCAGAATCTGCAACCTACACCACCCTCTGCAGAGCTCCAGGGCATGGTGGACACCTGTGAGGATGGCATCCTGGAGGCTCCTGCCTTCCCATCCATGTTTCCTGGGCTGCCACCACCCTTATAACTCAACTGGTTTTCTCCTTCCTGGGGACTGCCAGGGGAACTGTGTTCCTGCTGGACTTTTGGGGAGGCTGGACTGCCACTCCCTAGGAGGAAGGCACCAGAAGTCCAGGATACAGGAGGGAGGCTGCCCCCATCCCACAGTGACCTACCTGCCAGCCTACAACACGAAAATGTCCATCTCTCAGAGAAGGACACTGAGGCACAGGTGAGAGGGCTGTGGACAAAAGCCAGGAAGAGGCACCTCCTGGAGCTCTGAGTTGCCCTCCCAGGCCTCCTAGGGTGGGGGTAGGTTGGAGACCCAGAGGTGATAGAGACTGAGAGAGCCAAACAGCTGTAGCAGGGGCTGTTTCCCAGTCACTGCCATGACTTCAAGCTGCCCACTGCCAGATGGTACCTTCTGAAAAGTGGCCCCAGTGACCCTCACAGCCCAAGCCCACATAACATAGGAATAGCAAACCTTTGCCAGGGACAGCCAGAAAGTCAGCGCCAAGCAGGGACTCAGGAAGAGTGTATGGTTGAAGGCAAGGATGTGGGGACCTGCAGCATTTCCATCCTCCCCTGGGATCTGCTCCCCTTGGTTCCTCCAGCTCCATCTCCCTGGCTGGCGCCCTCCCCATCTCCTTGCCAGCTCATCCCAGAAGGCACAGGGGCTCAGTCATTACACCATCAGTCCCCAAGTTGTGCCTGTCCCTCCAGTATATGTCCTTCATCTGCACATGCTCAGCTACTCCAAAGCCAGAAGCCCCACATCCTTGATTGGCACACCCACAGCAGGGGAAAGTCCACCTCCCACTGTCCCAGGCCAACCCCCCAGGCATTGTCTTCTGTCTGCTCTGTCACACTCTCACAGCCCATCTGCCAGAAAATGTGCTACCAGCTTCCCCTTGAGAGCCCCACAGTTCCCTCCCCTCCCACTGGGCTGGGGCAGTCACCTGCTAGTGCCCTTAACTCTTCAGTCCATCCATTCACCCACTGCACCCACCTGACCCCTGTGCCTGTTATACCCACACCTATGGTGGCCATCTCATCCAGGATCAAAACCAAAGTCCCCAGCTTGCCATCCAGAGCCCAGGCCCTGACATCCAGAGCCATCTCAATGGCACAGCTCTTCCACCACCCTGAAAGAACCCTGATCCTCAATGTGACCCCAGAGAGACACTGAGCCTTTCTTACCTCTCCTGCCTCCTGTTGAGGGCAGAGTCTGGTGGGTGGGAAGCCGACCTTACCAAAGGCAAGCCCCAACTGCCTGGAACCTGGTCTCACCTGGTTGTTTAGCCTTGTTATCCCTTGTTCCTCACCTCCTGATGGAGGTGCAGGAGAGGGTACACATGCATGGAAATGTCCCTTTTCTTCCTTTGGTCACCAAAGCTTCAGGACCTGCCAGAACCTTGCCACCACCACCTCCCAGCTAGAGGTGCTGACCTCATCCAGGTGTCTCATGCCACGAACATCCCACAGGCGTAGTGGAAAGGCTGCTGAGTTCTAGAAAGGCCTTACCAGGCCTGAGGGAGGGGGCATTCCCTAATGACAGGGTCTTTCTGACTTTGACACTTACTGGCCCTGTGCCTCAGTCTCCCCCACAGTGGCACAGGTTAAAAATCCCACCCTGGGCGGCACCTGTAGCTCAAAGGAGTAGGGCACTGGCCCCATATGCTGGAGATGGTGGGGTCAAACCCAGCCCTGGCCAAAAACTGCTAAAAAAAACAAACGAAAACAAACAAACGAACAAAAACCCCACGCTGAAGGCCAGAGGGCCCAGAGAGCCTACCACACCAGATTAAATGGCTGCAGCATGTGAAAGTGGAGTGAGAGATGTTCTCTCCCTGGGTCTGTTGCCTGGAGATTGATGTCCATTAGGCCATGGTCAGGCTGGAGTGCAGGGGAGGCTTCCGTCCTCTGCCTGGGGAACTTTGCTCCCAGTTTTAGTCACTAGAGTTGAGGCAGAAGGATAGGATGGAGGAGTACTAAGAGCCTGGGGTCAACCCCCAGAGAACAAGAAGCAAATTCAGACTCCTGTCTGAAGATACCACTTTAAGGAATTTGTGTTTGGGGTGAGATCAGGGGCAGAGAACAAACTGTACTTGTTTTCTACAAGCGTGAAGTTCTTCCCAAACCCTCTGGGGTCCAAGACATGGTGCCAGATATGAGCTTTCGAAGAGCTTAAGGGAGACACCAGAAAGGACCCTTGAAGCCCAGGTAAACCCAGCTACTTGTCCTACGCCCCCAGAAAAATGAGCAAGATGTAGATGGAGAGATCAGAGTCCAGGCAGGCTGAGGGCTTACCAAGAATATCAGTCTAATCATGGTAACATCACTGCCATTATGGCCATCTCAGGTGAGGAAGCTGAGGTTCTGGGAGGGCACCCGGAGCTTGGAGCCCTGGATATGGGGCAGATCCCTCAGGCCCCACCAGAGGCCACCTCACTTCCCGCTTGCTCCCTCCTAAACCTCTCAGATCTGCAGGGCAGCCTTCCCCTGCCCCTTGCTCACAAGGCCATGGCCTCCCTGCACACTGCTGCCATGCTGGGGATGGACATGCCTGAAGCTGGCTGTTCACAGGGGGCAGGATCTTAGCAGCCACCTGCCTGGTTAACCCTCTGTGATCTGAGGCTAGGAGATTGGCAGCGCAGGTGCCCAGCCAGTGACACCCGAAGTACTGGCCTGGTTTGGCTGAGAGCCATGGGAACAGCACTTCAGGCCTGTGGGGTCTGTGGGGTACGTTTAGCCCTGTGGTCCCTCCTAGACTCTCTACTTCCCAACAGACCTTGAACATCAGTTGCTCCACACCCCTGGGACATGAATTCTCTCACCTTGGTCTAGTGTTGCACTTGCACTTGCCGGGGCAGACGCCTAAGCCCAGCAGGTCATGAGAGTAAGGAGGGGATGATGGTGGTGGCAGAGGGTGTCATCTCATCTTGCCAGGCTCTGGGGGGCAGTTCCTGGCTTTTGTGGACAGTCACATCCACCCTCCAAAGACTACCCTCTGCCTTTGGCCAAAGCTGTCCAGGAATTGAAACAGGGGCAGGAGCTGCACACACTTTTCTTGGGCTGGTTGTCAGCTGTGGCCTCGCACTTCGGTAGTGTCTCCATGGTTCCAATTGCCACACAAACCTCTACAGCAGCTCTGGCTGTGATCTTCAGAGAGTGGGAGCAATGGGAACATGGGCACTGGCCCTGTGGTGCCACCCACACCTGGAGATCCATCCCCATCAGGCACTGGATCAGGTCCCTCTGCCTTCAGTGCCCTAACCCCTCTTTGGGCTGCAGAGTCCTTCCTAATCTGCCACTCTCCTTAGGACAAGCCCCTCAGTGCCAGGGAGCTCCAGAGTGGTGCCATAACCACAGCCATGTAGAGAGCAAGGGCATAGCCTGGGGCACCCACAAGGACCGCACTGTCCTCAGGCCATGGCTCAGGCAGGCTGTCCTCTACTCCGACCTATTATACTTTGTAAGTTAATTATTTTGTTAAACTTCAGTTTCAGTAAAATAAAAAAATAGCTGGTAAAATTTTCCTTCAGTGGCTCAGCACCTTGTAGCTCAGTGGCTAGGGTGCCAGACACATACATATAGAGCTGGAGGGTTCGAATCCAGTCTAGGCCTGCCAACTACAACCAAAAAATAAAAATAGCTGGGCATTGTGGCGGGCGCCTGTAGTCCCATCTACTTGGTACTCTACTGAGAGCAAAAAAGTGAGACTGTCTCAAAAAAATAAAATAAAATTTTCTTTAGTTGTTGAAATGTTTCAAGAAATTCTAGTGCAGCGGCGATACACTAATCTTTAGAATTCTTAAATGTTCTCATATTTCAATTTGAAGCCATGCTTTCAAATTTTATGTCATATCAGTTCTGTCATTTTTAAATGAATTTCTTTGCTCTGGAGAGAAGCAATGCATTCATCATTGCCCTCTCAGGCAGAGCTAGCTAAAATATCCTTTGATAATTCGATTAATTAATTAAATATTTTGGCTCGGCGCCTATAGCTCAACCGGCTAAGGCGCCAGCCACGTACACCTAAGGTGGCGGGTTCAAATCCCCAGCCCGGACCCGCCAAAACAACAATGACGGCTGCAACCAAAAAATAGCCGGGCGTTGTGCCTGGCACCTGTGGTCCCAGCTACTTGGGAGGCGGAGGCAGGAGACTCGCTTGAGCCCAGGAGTTGGAGGTTGCTGTGAGCTGTAATGCCACGGCACTCTGTCCAGGGGGACAGCTTGAGGCCCTGTCTCAAAAAAAAAAAAAAAAAAAAAAATTAATTAAATTTTTTGAGACAGAGTCTCACTTTGTCTCCCTCTGTAGAATGTTGTGGCATCATAGCTCACAGCAACCTCAAACTTTTGGGCTCAATTGATCCTCTTGCCTCAGCCTCCTGAGTAGCTCTCTAATAACACCAGGCTATTTTTACAGACCTGGTCTCACTCTTGTTTGGGCTGGTCTTAAATTCCTGAACTGAGGCAATCCACCACTGCCTTAGCCTTCCAGAGTGCTAGGATTATAGGTGTGAATCACCGTGCCTGGCAGTACTCTTTCTTTTAAAATTTTGTAATTTTCTATAGTGGTTTTATTTTTATTGTTTGGGATTCATTGTGGGTACAAAGATTTAGGATAGGGCAGCACCTGTGGCTCAGTGAGTAGGGCGCTGGCCGCATATAATGAGGGTGGTAGGTTCAAACCCGGCCCCGGCCAAACTGCAACCAAAAAATAGCCGGGCGTTGTGGTGGGTGCCTGTAGTCCCAGCTACTCGGGAGGCTGAGGCAAGAGAATCATCTAAGCCCAGGAGTTGGAGGTTGCTGTGAGCTGTGACGCACAGCACTCTACCAAGGGCAATAAAGTGAGACTCTGTCTCTAAAAAAACAAACAAACAACATCCCCCCAAAGATTTAGGTTACACTGTTCGCTTTTGTTAGGTAAAGTCCCTCTTATATACTAATTTTAGTAAAGCTGTTACTATGAAAAATAAATAACAGAAAGGATATATTTTATCTGATAAATATAATTATAAATATAAAAAATTATATATAATTATATATATAATAATTATAAGTATATTATTAAATTTTATTATCTGTATATGTTAGCTTAGAAAATGACCTTTCTGGGCCCCCATGGTGACTTATGCCTACTCTACTAAAAAAGAAAAAAATCATCAGGGCTTTGTGGCAGTCTTCTGTTGTCCCAACTATAGGGAAGCTGAGGCAAGTATATCGCTTGAGCCCAAAAGTTTCTGGTAGCTGTGAGTTACGATGACGCCAAACACACTACCTACGGGGACAGAGCAAGACTCTGTCTCTCTGTCTCCAAAAAAAAAAAAAAAAAAGGCCGAAAAAAGAGAAGAGAAAATGACTTTTCTATGAATCTTTTACAGGGTCACTTAGCTAGTTGAGCTGTTTAAAAAGAAACGCAAAGAAAATTATTATATACTTTACATAATATATCATTACTGCTTAAGATAATAGTTTCTTTCTTTTTTTTTTAGAGACAAAGTCTCACTTTGTTGCCCTCGGTAGAGTGGTAGAGTGCCGTGGCATCACAACTCACAGCAACCTCCAGCTCTTGGACTTAGGTGACTCTCTTGCTTCAGCCTCCGGAGCAGCTGGGAGTACAGGAGCCCACCACAACACCCGACTATTTTTTTTTGTTGTTACAGTTTGTCTGGGGCCAGGTTTGAACCTGCCAACCTGATATATGGGGCTGGTGCCCTACTCACTGAGCCATAGGCACCGCCAGAGATATAGTTTCTAAAGCCTCACTCTGGCTGAAATTATTTGTAAAATTATGTATTACCTGCCTAATCTACCAACGTTGCACAAAGAATCACAATTAGGAATGTGGGCAAAATCAAAGCAGTAAAAATGAATACATTTTTTAAAATTTTGAATGCTTAAATTAATTTTGTTTGTTTGTTTGTTTTGAGACAGAGTCTCAAGCTGTCACCCTGGGTAGAGTTCTGTGGTATCACAGCTCACAGCAACCTCCAACTCCTGGGCTCAAGCAAGTCTCCTGCCTCAGCCTCCCAAGTAGCTGGGACCACAGGCACCCGCTGCAATGCCCGGCTATGTTTTGGTTTCAACCATCATTGTTGTTTGGCAGGTCCCGGCTGGATTCGAACCCGCCACCTTAGGTGTGTGTGGCTGGTGCCTTAGCCACTTGAGCCACAAGCACTGAGCCTAATTTGTTTTTGTATTTAAAGCTGTATTTCTTCAACTTTTGGTACAGAGAAAAAAAGTAACTTGAACCTGAATCCCTGAATCAGTTTTTATTTTATTTATTTTTTGAAACAGAGTCTCACTATGTCACCCTCGTTAGAGTGTTGTGCTGTCACAGCTCACAGCAACCTCAAACTCTTGGGCTCAAGCAATTCTCTTGCCTCAGCCTCCCAAGTAGCAGTGACTACAGGTACCCACCACAACGGCCGGCTATTTTTTGTTGTAGTTGTCATTGTTGGTTAGCTGGCCTTCGGTGTATGTGGCTGGTGCTGTAACCAGTGTGCTACAGGTGCCAATCCAGTATTTTATTTTATTTTTTTGACACAGAGTCTCAAGCTCTCACCTTAAGTAGAGTGCTGTGGCGTTATAGCTCACAGCAAGCTTAAACTTTTGGGCTTAAGCGATTCTCTTGCCTCAGCCTCCCAAGTAGCTGGGACTACAAGTGCCCGCCACAGTGCCTGGTTATTTTTTTTGTTGCAATTGTCATTGTTGTTTTAGCTGGGCCAGGCTGGGTTCAAACCAATCAGCCTGGGCATATGTGGCCAGCACCCTACCCTCTGAGCTATGGGCGCTGCCTGAATCACTTTTTATTTTATTTATTTTTGTTGTTGTTGTGACTAAGGCCCTGGTTTCGGTCACCTCAGGAAGGAACCAGGCATGACACGGATTAGAAGTACAAGCTTGTGGGAGGTGGGCTAACCTTGAGTGCAGGGTAGCCCAGAGCCCCCTCTGCAATGGCTATTAAGGTTATACGCAACAGGTGTGGAGAGTTACGGTAATTACATACAAGGGCTGCATGTGTAAGGATTGCCATGGGCTCTTTCCTGATGTGTTCTTTCCCCACAACCCTCATGAAGAACTACTAAGCATCAATGTTTAACACATGCTTACTAGTGAGTGACTGATCTTATCTCATTGTGGAAGACTGAGTTACTTGGGGGATTGCCCCCAAGTCACAAAACATCTCTAGGCTTGCCAGGAGACTATCCTGTTCTCAGTGTTTCCTTTTAATGTGATAAGAATCAGTAACTGTCCTTTGCAATCATGGCGTCCAATCCTCTACAGTTGTTGTTTTGAGACGGAGTCTCAAGCTGTCACCCTGGGTAGAGTGCTGTGGCATGACAGCTTACATCAACCTCAAACTCTTGGGGTAAGTTATTGTCTTGCCTTATCCTTCCAAGTAGCTGGAATTACAGGCACCTACAACAATGCCCAGCTATTTTTTTGTGTGTGTGTTAGAGTTGTTGTCATTGTTGTTTAGCTGGCCGGACTGGCTTGAAACACGCCACCCTCAGTGCATGGGGCTGGTGCCATAGTCACTGTGCTACAGGCGCCAAGCCCCTGAATCAGTTTTTATTTATTTATTTATTGTAGAGACAGAGTCTCACTTTATTGCCCCTCAGTACAATGCCATGGCATCACACAGCTCACAGCAACCTCCAACTACTGGGCTTAGGCGATTCTCTTGCCTCAGCCTCCTGAGCAGCTGGGACTAAAGACACCTGACTATTTTTTTTGTTGCAGTTTGGCTGGGGCCGGGTTTGAACCCATCACCCTCGGTATATGGGGCGGGCACCCTACCCACTGAGCCATAGGCACTGCCCCCCGAATCCGTTTTTATATCAGGAACATCTCCACGGCAAAAAAGGATAATGAAGTCATTTGCATAAAGCTACAATACTTCAAATATTCTGTTGTATTTTTTTTTTTTATATATTTTTACACCAAAATAAAAAGACAGGCTCGGTGCCTGTGGCTCAAGAAGCTAAGGCACCAGCCACATACACCTGAGCTGGCAGGTTTGAATCCATCCCAGGCCCACGAAACAACAATGATGGCTGCAACCAAAAAATAGCCGGGTGTTGCAGCGGGTGCTTGT
>CAUYQS010085337.1:0-32576 GCA_963574585.1 Otolemur crassicaudatus
CAGGCGCCCGCCACAATGCCTGGCCATTTTTTGGTTGCAGCCATCATTGTTGTTTGGCGGGCCTGGGCTGGGGATTCGAACCCGCCACCTTAGGTGTATGTGGCTGGCGCCTTAGCCGCTTGAGCCACAGGCGCCGAGCCACGGTTGTGTATTTCTTGCTTCGTTGTTTGGAAGAGATAGGTAACATTGCCTGCTCTTTTCTTTTTTTGTCACCACCAGTGGGCTGGCCCTGCCAGCTCTCTGAGGGCAAAGACTGAATGCCTTGGCCTTCTGAATGTGCTGCACAGCCTTGCTGGGGAACTCCCAGACAGGGAATGAAAGTGATATTATTGGCGCAGGTACTTTGAGAGTTCATTATCCCTGAGGGCTATAGATCCAGTGCGATGTTAGGAGGTGAATGAGTTAAAATATCTTCATTTCCTCAAAGGACTTGTACATGGTGAAGATCTGAGCATTTCAGCAGTGGTCCCACCTTGTGAGGAGCTGCAGTGGGCAGAAGCAGAGAGTGGCTGCTGGGGGGTTCCCAGCACCCTGCACGGCCCCTGCTGCTCAGTCACTGCCTCCCCAAAGGAGATGCCATCACAGCTCCCTGAGCTTCATCGAGTTGTGAAGGTGCATGTTGTTTGTGAGGACATAAGGGAAGGCACCCTTGCGTAGTGTTGGCAGGAATGTCCACTGGTAAGCCACATGGACAAGACTATGGAGGTTTCTCAAGAAATCAGAGTGAGGACTGCCCAATGGTCTAACAGTCCCACTTCTGTTATGTTGGAGTGAACAGCTCACAGGGAGTGTCTGCACTCCCTGTTCACAGCAGCCCAGGAATGACAGTGGTTTAAAGGCGTCTGTGGAAGGGTTTTCCCTTTGCTGAGGGCTGCGATGCTAAATTATAGTGAAGCACAAATGTGGCTTTGGGTCACCTTGCAGGTGATCACCAGAAGTAGATGAATCACACATAACCGTTGATTTCATTCCTCTTGTGAGGCCGAATAGTATTGGTAGGTGGGTGGTTTTCTTGTTATGTCAGACCATTGAAATTGGGGCATTTATTTACAAATCATGAGTGAAGGTAGGAGAGGCACAGTCTAGCAGGGCTCGGCTTGTTTTTTTTTTTTCCTTTTCTGTATCCTGGGAGTTTTTTTAGACTGGAAGGAAAATTAGCTGCCATGCATTCTTTGGGGAAGTGAACTGATTGCCCCAGGGCCTCATCTCACTAGAGGACAATTTGGGACCAGAAGACAGGTACCTTAAAGCAGGAAAGTTCTGTGAAAGGTCCTGGGAGTTGTTTTGTTGTTGTTGTTGTTTGTTTGCTTTTTGTTTTTTTTTTTAATGAGTAAAATCTCTAGTCTATTTTCAAATTAGCACTTGGAGAAGGCAGCGAGGCTGTCTGCTGTGTGGACCAGAGGCTGTGCAGTCCAGAAATGGTGCTGCCCTCAGTTCTTGCTCTGGCTGCTGTGGGGGGAGCCAGGGTTTGTGTCTGCTCACTCCCCTTCACTCCCTCCTCATCCAGCTGACCACATGGGTCAGCACGGGCTGGGCACCAGGCAGTGCTCAGAGCGCTCAGGTCCACCAGTGAGCAGAGCTGATGGAATCTGACTTGTGTGCAGCTCTGTCCTTTTAGCAGGTAGCAGGCAATGAGCATGGTGAACATGGAAACCTCAGGGTGCTGGGGGCTGGCAGTGCCTGGTGTAACAGAGGAAGGTTGATAGGAATCCAAGAGCTGAGCATCTGTGTCCACATCCAAGTCATGCGTTGAAACCTTGACCCTCCATGTGGGAATAGGGGTGGGGCCAGGTGTGATTAGTTATGAGAATGCCCCCCTCGAGAGTGGGACTAGGGCCCTGACAAAAGGAACCCAGGAGCTCTCTCACTCTTGTTCTGGGAAGTCAGTAGTCTGAACCCAGATGAGGGCCTTGGTCAGAACCTCCCAGAGTACAGAGCCTCCTGCGAACACTGTGTGGCCCCAACCTCACACTTCCAGCTTCCAGAGCTGTGAGAAGTAAGTTGCTGTTGTCTAAAAGCCACCTGCTCTTTGACACTGTGTGACAGGGACAGTGGGCATGTAGGCCCCATTGGAGGCACTCAGGGAGGGACACCCAGGGCAGGTGTTTGAGAGAATAACTATGGGGTCACTGACCGAGCAGAGCTAGTGGGTGAGAAGGCCTCAGCCAGACCGTGCCAGGCCTCGTGGGCCATGGGGAAGGCCTCAGCTGTTCTTGCACATTAGGTGGGCAGCCCTGTAGGCTGTGGTGGGGGGCAGGACCTGACCACATACTGAAGAAGTCACTAAGAGAAGAAACAGGGAGGCCAGGTAGGAGACTGTTTTTTATTATTTTTTTTTAGTTTTTAATTTTATTTTTTTGAGGTAGGGTCTTGTTTTATCACCCAGGCTAGAGTGCCATGGTGTCATAGCTCACAGCAGCCTCAAACTTCTGGGCTCAAGCAATCCTCCTGCCTCAGCCTCCTGACTAGCTGGGACTATAGGCACCCACCACCACACAGGTCTAGTTTTTCTATTTTTAGTACAGATAGGGTCTTGCTCTTGCTCAGGCTGGTCTTGAACTCCAAAGCTCAAGGGATCCTCCCACTTTGCCTCCCAGGTGCCCGGCCAAGAGACTGAGTAAGCTAATTGCCGTCCTGAGCTTAATGAGGGGCATTTGCAGACAGTGAGCATTTCAAACAAGGCCATGTGGGGAGGAGTTCTGGATCCTCATTCTGTCTCCCCACCTGCAATTAGACGCTGGTGGCAAATGTGGCAGTTAGAGGCCCCACATTCTGTACGGTTTGAAAGATGGGAGGCCTAGCCCTTTCAGACGTGTATCCACACAGAAGGCTGCCTGACTTCCCTCTGGCAGCTGTCCAGTAGCTTCTGTGTCACTGCAGATGAGGCCTCAGGAGGGCAGGGGCAGCTTTTCTTTTCCTAGTTGTGCTTCTGTGGGATGATAATCTAAGGAGAAATTTGGAAAAGTAGGAGTGGAAAAATCATGGTAACCTAATACTAGATTACAGTATTGGTGATAACTTGGTTGTGGGATACAATAGTGTACCCTTATTCCAAGGCCTCTGATTTACTACATTTGAATCACTCCGTTTTAATGAAAACAGTGGTTGGTAATAATTGTCATTGGCCTGTCATGTGCTCACTACTATCTTTGTTTACAGTGTTATGCTATTTTACTACATTTTTATGGCACACTACAAATGAAATATTATCATCATCCCTACTTTACAGGTGAGGAGCTCAGGCTCAGGGGAGTTAAAGTATTGGCTCCAGGTACTGCAGCCAGTAGTGAAGCTCATTAGAGAACCCCGAACTGTCGGGTACAAGAATCAAGGCTTTAGACCCTAGAAGCTCCTATGGTCATGAAAGATAGCTCTGACAGCAGAGGTTGGTTTTCTAGAGGACTGAAGCTTTGTGTTTAAATCAGTTTCTTTTGACTTCACCTTTCCTCTTCATTCCTCAGTTTCCCCAGTGTTCAAATAAGATGGGAGGACCTGCTGGCTGCCATGAGACTGTTCTAAAGCCTGAGAAATACATTTTGAAAAGTCCAGTAAGCCTTTTGGGAATGTTTTATCAAATAATTGCAAAGGTCACAGATAGTTGACTCTTTGGACTAAATGGCATTTTGTTAGGATTACATTTATATAAAAATATTACTGTGAATTATATAGAGATAGCCTACTGCAAGCAAAACCAGCATTCATTTCCTAGATTCAGACTATATTAAATATTCCCTAGACATCCCTTTCACTGTGGCTAGAGAAAAAGAGCTTTGCATATATCCCACCAGCAAATATGTGTGCTGTTTGAGGCATCTGATTGAATTGTCATCTGGTGTGAATTCTATCAGTCTTGTGGAGATAAACTCTTGTTTAGTATCGGCTCTTTGTGGAAATACAACTACTTCTGATAATAGCCAAGTCATTCTCCTTTATCGACTGTTCAGGGCCTGGTCCGGAAATCAAAACAGGGAGCTGTCTCAATAAAGATTCTGATCTCCCGGAGCCAAAGTGCAGACATGCGACGTCTCATTCCGCTGCCTCTCCATGCCAGGCTCTTGGTTTCACTGCCTGCCACTCGGACCTGGGAGCTGGGCAAGAACTGTGGATTCACAGACAGATCTCTCTAAAGTTAGAGCATGAAATTACACACACTTTACTCTCTTTTGGTAGCATCACAGCAATCACAAGGCTCAACCATCAAATTTCTGATTGGCTTCTGAATGTAGGGCCGACAGTGAAATAGAGACTCCTGTGCTGTAATGCTGCTTAAATGGCAGCACTGTAGCCTGCCCAGCCAGGAGCTAAGAAATCACCCATGTGCTTATCTGGAACAGATACTGTAGCCCAGGTGTCCTCAAACTATGGCCCATGGGCCACATGCAGCCTACCTAGGACATTTATCTGGCCCACTAGGTGTTTTTGCTGCCTCTGCCTGTCTTGCTTAGCAGCCGACTCATCCTGGGCCCTCAGTACGGCCTTCCAGCAGTCTGAGGGACAGTGAACTGGCCCCCTGTTTAAAAAGTTTGAGGAACCCTGCTGGCTGCAGCCTGGCCTGAGAATCTAGAGGGCTATAGTCCAGCCTGGGACCAGCAGTGTCTGGTGTTTGGTCTCTCTGTCACAAAGATGATGATGATGGACTAGGTCTGAGTTTACAGATTGCAGCCTGGAGGCCAAATGCTGCCTGGACACCCAGGTCAGTTTGGTTCACATAAGGTGGTGATGTTTAAAATATGACAACATTAGAAAAATTGAGTAGTTTCACAGAAGTCCTTGAAAAGTTTTGAAAAAAATCAAATGATGTAGAAATATTCAACTGGAAATCCTAACTAACGAATTAGCACCCAGCTTCTTAGAGAGCTTGTGCCCTTCCAGTCTGCACCAGGGGCATGTCACCCCGCTGACCTCTGCACATATCTTTGTGCATTTATATTACTTGTCCAGCCGCTGGGTCAGGTCATCTGAAACAGATACTGAGGTGGACTAAGACATGGACTCACCACTACCAGGGAGAGGCCCTTCGTAGAGTCTACGCTGACTATAGTGGGCAAAGTAGGCAGAGTCTACTATATTTAAGATTTGCTTTGCTTTAGCATCTGGGCTTGGCAAAAATTATGCCCATTTAATTTTTGGTTATTTTAGGATTCAAATATGAAGAGCTGCAAATAATGCCATTAAATTCAGTCATCTATAGCTGAGTCTTTTGAGCAATTAATTAACATTTCTCCACCTTTTTTAATGGTTGACTACCAATCCATTGTATACGTATACCACAGTGTGTTAATCCAGTCAGACACTGATGTACCAAGGTTATTAAACCCCTGAGGTGTTTGTACTTTGCTAATGTAAACTCATGGTGGCAGGTTTACAACCTTAATTACCAGACTTCCTATGACCACAGCTCTGGCAGTCATTCCAGAAAGAGTTCCAAAAGCACTTTGAAGGGTGGACTAGGCCCTGGTGCTGGAGCACAGCTCCCCAAGGGGAGCACTTTGACTGTGACGTGGTGACATTCACCACTGAGATAGAGTTTGTGAACTTAATTGTCAGACTTTGTAGAAGACAGGGTAAGCGACTGAATCCTGTTAGTCGTGAGTAGAAATTTTTAAAAGGTTGAATTTGGCAAATTAGAAATGCCTGACATCGTGAGAGGTGTGACTGTGAACAACCCCCAGTCTCAGAGCGGCATGGCCTACAGACAAAGTGCTTAGACCAGAGGTTCTCAACCTGTGGGTTTCGACCCACAGGAACTGTATTAAAGGGCTGAGGCATTAGGAAGGTTGAGAACCACTGGCTTAGACACAGACTCACACCTCAAGCTGCACCTGATTTAATACCTGGCAGCTGGTTCAGAGTTTATCTGGCCCACTAGGTGTCAAAGCCATTTCTATGAATTAGTGAGTGATTCTTTGACAAGAATATGAAACTAATTTCTTTTTTTGCCCCAAAGAATTTCATTTGCACTTTGTTTGAACTGCTTATTGCCTTAGCAAAAGAAAGACTTCGCATGTGCCCAAAGTTATTTTGCAAAATGTCCAAACAAAAGGACTAAAATAATGTCCCTTTTTGGATTAATTTTGAGCCGAGGTCTGTGTTCTTGTTCATGCTCTGCTTTGCCAAGTGCTCAGCTACCTAGGTACTTACTCCCTCATTTCTCTAAGGCCAGCACTTTACTTTCCTTATTAAAACCTATCTGAAAACTTGCTTACCTATTCTCACCCCAGATTCTTCCATTTGGGTATATCATCTGTGTTGGGTCTGTGGACAAAATGGACTATGATGATTACTCCCACCAAAAAAAATTCTCCCGATTTTTCATGCATACATGGAATTTGAGTTCAGAAACCAAATATAAGTTGCTCACCTCCCCAGGGTTTCCTTGAGTGCTGTCTGCAGGCTCTGAGATGCCTGTCTCCTCAGACATGGGCACTGTTGAGAGTCTCTGGGCCACATCCTGCTGCTGAAACACCAGCTGGCTCAGGGTGTCCAAACCACCATTGTGATTCTCACAGCGTGAAGTTGGTTCTTGTCCAGAAGCCTCAATAACAGTGTTTGGGACAATTCACATCCTTTAGACTCATCTTTGAATCTTTTGAAGACTTAGAATTTATAGTTCAAGCATTCTGTTCTCAAGACTAAAAATAAACTTTATTAATCAAAAGAGTTGTTTTTTCAAATATTGTACATGCTTGTTTAAAAACGAGTGCAAAAAGCTGTTGAGGTTGCTTTTCCAAATTTGAAATTTCCAAGTTTTACTTTACTTAAGCCAGTTTGTTGAAATAAATGTGTGTCTATATATATAAATATACATCCCAGTTTTTGTAATTTTGAAATCTTATATTTCTGTACACCTTTTTGTATTGTGAGACAAACTCTCTCTTGCAAATGAAGCAGATTTCTGTTACAAAGTTACTGAGTTTGGGTTTTGCTCACACTTTAATAAATCATGCAGATGAAGTCTGTGGCTATTTCCAGCCACATGTGTTAAAAATACCCTGCACCTCCCTGATGTTCTGGGTGTCCAAGGTCAGTAGGCTGCCCTTCTGCAGCCTGTGAATTCTTCCAAGTTTATCTTTCCCATCCGTTCCTAGGAGTCTCCCTTCAACTGCTTGGTGTAGAATTTTCTCTCATTTTAGGACGACTTCTGTCATCCTGCTGGGTCCTCTTCTTCCTCCCTGCCTTTTACTGAGAGTAGTCTGTTCGCTTGCAGGTGACTGGTAACATCCAGGAGGAGTGAGTCCTGTCAGGATATTCTGGGTCAGTGTCTGCAGCTTTTAAATCCCATCTTAAGGTTTTGTAGCTCATTATAAAAACTTAAAACCAATTAACTAGCAAGTGAGTTAATGCTTTAGGGACTGCAGAAATTGTCCTTGCCTGGCAGACTGCCTCTGAGAATAGACTTTTATAAATTTTTCCAAGGTTATTGGCACTGAAAAGGGAGGTGCAGAAATGACCCCATCTGGTGGTTCCATGCCGAGGCCCCTGTCTCTTGCAAGGAGGTCAGCTTGGGGCAGACTCGGAGTCTTGAATCTTTTGGGGTTGATGGGGGCTGAAGACTCTTCCCTTAAACACTGTCCCATGGACAGGGACACTCAAGAAGACAGGATGAGCAGCCCCTCAGCCTCTAGAGAAAATATCCCACTTGCTAGAAGCAGAAGACAACTGACAAAAATCTGTGGCAGTGATAGTCAGCCACACCAGCTGTGACATATGTAAGAACACTTTACTTGTAAAAATGGACCTTTGTTATTTTGAAAAAAATAACTAACCCACATCCAAGTAGCCCAGCAAGGCCTTTCTCTCATAAGTCACTTGTTGCCCGTCAGCCGCAGCTCAGCCTCTTCCCACCTGCAGCTTGACCTTCCTTCTCTCTCCACGTGTTTATTTCAGTGGGTCAAGTGAGAATTCCAGAAGCTCCAAATGTAGGATCGCTTCTGTCTTCTACCCTGGCACGTGCTTCTCCAAGAAGAGAGTCAGAGGTGCATGTGTCCATGCCCCATACGAATGGTCAACTGGTCTCCACCAGAGAGTGGACCTGGGAGCCCTGCTCTTTCCTTTCTGCATTTTTGCACGTGTGGAACAGACTGAGGAATGGAGACAATAAATACGAGGTTTCTGCCAATGAAGGCTTTCCAGCCATATAGTTAGTGTTCACCTCAAGCATGAGAAGGTGATGCTCATCTTTGATCACAGGGTGGGGCGGCCTGGGAACCGCCTGGGCCTGGTGGCTGAGAGCTGGACCACCTCACCTGCTGTGGTCACTGAGTGTGAGTGGCAGGCAAGGCTGCGGGCTGTAAATAAGCACCATTTCCAAATAAATGGAATGAGAGGAAGAATTTTTAGCAAAGCAACATTTGTAAAACACTTTCTCAGTACATGTTAGTGAATCTTACTACCCCAATGTAAATTCTCAGAGAACTTTCTATTAGGGAGAATATCAATGATCCATCATCTGTTGCTTGTGAGGTGGGAAGGTATCAGCTCGTCACTACACTGGCACACAGGGCCTGGTTTCTATTCCTCAAACATGATGTGGGTGTGTAGGGAGGGCAGCCCCGCTGTGTGTGGCCCTGATGTCAGCGTGGGTGTGGCTGCAGGAGCCAATTGCTACCAAGTTCTGGTTTCTTTCTTTTTCCTTTTGAAAAAATCCCATTATATAATTTAACAATCATTTTGTTCCATAGTGAGATGAAAAGTATTTAGCAGCCTTCAGCTGGAGCTGAATGGACAAGCCAATTATAGAAATCACTGGCATTAGTGCCCAGTCAGAGTAGGGCTGTTTCCTACTGCATATTTGAAAGTATTTTGTGCAATCTAATTTTGAAAGGCTGGAGTTGCTGGGTTTGCATTGCTCTCTCCTTGGGAGCTGTAATTATGTGGCCTAATAAAGCTCAGCAGTGGGACATTTCCTCCAGCTGATCCAAAAGCAATGGATGTGTCCACAGGAGGTCTGGCCACTGTGCTTTTCAAAATTGGATTTGGAGAAAGGGCACAAATACATTTTGCTCACTTGGGAAAATAATTCTTTTCCTTCTTTGAAAGTGTATTTGTTTCCTGCCAGTGCTGAACCATGGTTTACTACATAATGGGATTCTCTCTGACTTTTTATTATGGAGAATTCCCTAAAATACACAAAAGAAGACAGGACAGTATCAGAAATACCCAAGTGCCCCCACAGCCATCAAGCTGTGGCCATCTCCACCCTGTCTACAAGCCTATCTACCTTCCCCTCAAATGTTATTTTGACGTTATCATTTTATTTTATAAAATTCTGATAAAATATGCATAACACAAAACTTATCTGAATTTTAACTACCTTAAAATATGTAGTTCAGGGTTGTCACTGATATTCATAATGCTGTGCAACCCTCACTGTGACCTAGTTCCAGGAGTAGTTTCCTCTCTCCGAAAGCCACACCTCTCCTGGCCCTCCTGCCATCTGCTGATGGACATTTTGGTAATTTCTGTCTTTTGTCCTTTGTGAACTGTGGTGCTGTAGACATCCATGTACCAGTTTCAATTCTTCGGGGTGTACATCTAGAAGCGGAATTGCTAAGAGCAAGTTCATCGTACATCTGAGTCACTGAGGAGCCACAGACGGTTTGCACCATTTCACGTTCCCTCAGCAATGCATGAGTCTCCTTTTTCTTCCTTGTGGTTTTTCTATCTTTTTAAAGAAAACTGTAGTTATCATAGTGGGTGTAAAGTGGCCTCTCCTTGTGGTTTCAATTAGCGTTTCAGTGACTGATGCACGAGCGTCTTCTCATTTGAGTGTTAGCCACTCCAGTTATCACACGTAAAAACATTAAGCACATTTTCATACTTTCACCAGATATCTAAGTCTGGATCCAAAGTTGTAATTGTCTCAAAATTTTTAGCAGCTCTTTTAAAAAATCAGTATTCAAATAAGGCGTATCCATTATGTTTTATTGGTGTATCTTTTTAAGCATTTTTAAATCAGTAGGTTTCCTCTCATCCCCTTGTTTTCTACCTTGAAATGTGTTTGTTGAAGGGACTATTCATCCACTTGGTTTGCAGACTAGATTAGCTGACCATGTCCCCATGTTCCCGAGTTTCTTGCAAATTGAATTAGAGGCCTGATCAGATTTAGATTTTTGTTTTCTGTTTTTAGCAAGCCTACTTATATAATGTTGTGTTCTTTTATCAAGAGGCATATTATGTTTCTTTCTTTTTTTTTTATGTTGGCAGGATTAACAATCCCTGCCGCAATCTGTTAGTTTAGTGGGGTCAGCAGAGTAGCAACTTTCAAATGGTTATGTCTTGTTCATTTAGTAGATGGATAGCTAGCTTTGATGAAGAGAAATTTACCCTCTTTCATTATAATATTATTTTATTATAATATTATTATAATATCAGGTAACAACCCAGGCATGAAACTTGTATAAGGCAAATTTCCCTTTATTTGTTAGTTCTAATAGTAAGAAGTTGGTTCTTTATTTTCTTGCAACATCCCAGTTATTCTTTTTGCTGGTGACTTCATTGAGGCATTTAATTCAGCATAGTTAATGTATTTCTAGACATTGCAGTTATTATTTCTGTTGATGCTCAAATTACTCTGTCTTTGGCCATGGGGTATCTCTTCAAATTGACTTCTAAGTCCTTTTGTTATAATTTCATGGTCTTCAATAGCTTCTGGGCTATATTATATTACATTTGGTAATTTTCCAGCTTTTACTTGGTTACCATGTAGTCTATTTGTGGCACTTCCCAAATTCCCTTATAAATAAATAATAAATAAATAAAGCTGCTTACAGGTCTTGTAGCTTCTGTTAGTTCTCTGGAGAAGAGGGGAGTGTTTCCCCAGCCTTTGTGGGATTGTAAGAAGCGTCAGAACAGATATTGGAAATTCACTCATGAGACTCATTCATGAGACCTTACTAAGTTTATGCTGGGCATGCAGTAAAAGGAAGGTACAATTTCTGCTGGAAAATTTTATAGCCTGGTAGGTTCATCTTTTAGGACCTGGTGACACTCCGGCACGTGCACTCGGATGAAGCCCAGAGCACCATGGGAATTCCCTGAGCCTCATTCTAATTCTGCCTTAAGCACCAAGTCAGGACTTGACTGCTGGTCATTCTGAATTCTTCTCAGTTGATTACAAAAGAAATGATAAATACATAATAAAATAACTTCTGATGAAGGTATTTTTGGAGGGAGAAATAATAAAATGGTTGTTTTCCTGAGCCCGGATGGCGTGTGTGAAGGGACAGAGATTGCTTTTTCCTGCATCTCCCTGTCCCTGCTCGGTGAGGGCAGTGTTGGCTTTCTGCCCATGTTACAAAGCTGCTGAGCACAGTAACAAGTTCATATTTATACAGTGCCTGGAGCTTTGTGATGAAAGGTGCTAAATTAGAGTTTATTGTTTATTGAATTTATTTGATGTGTTCAGCCTCCTGGGAACGTTTCCTGAAGTTAATTAGCAACAGACAGTCCCCACTCTGACAGCTTACGTGCCACTTGCAAACCAACAGCATACACAGGGTGCACTCTGTCACCCTGAGCTGGGATACCTGCAGGCCATGGGCATCTGACAGGGGAACGATCATGCTTTTATCTAAATGGCGAGTTCTGCTGCTGAGTAAAAACAGGGATATTCCCAATTTTGTCTAAGCGACCTGCCTGCTTCCATTTTTTAAAAAACTAACTTACAATACAGATATTTTCTCCATTTCCAGTCATAACTTAACAGTTTAAAATTTTTTTAAGTAGTTTTTCCTTTCTGTCATTTTGGGAGGACATTAAGATTAAACTTTACCTTTTATGTATTGTTTTATGATCACATTTTCTTTGCAGGAGTGTCCTTCTAAGGCAGCCTACTGAAATCTTCTACCTCTTAGCCCAGCCTTGGGGAAACTGTAGCACACTTCTAACATGGCTCATCTGCTTCCTTTGCAGTTGGTGATGGAGTTTTGTGGTGCTGGGTCTGTCACTGACCTGATCAAGAACACGAAAGGCAACACATTGAAGGAGGAGTGGATCGCGTACATCTGCCGAGAGATCCTGCGGGTAGGTGTGGTGGTCCGGCCACCCCCAGCACAGGGGCCTATGCAGGTGTTGGCAGGTGTTGGCTTTGTTCTAACCCCCACTGGAACTCAAAGATGCATCTGGAGAGAGCTCAGTGCGGGTCCAGCAGTGGGCGGGGCCTGGGGGTGGGCAGGGTCTGTTCAGAGTGGGTGGGGGTCTGCGGAGGTGGGCAGGGTCTTGTGGGATGGGCGGAGTCTGTGGAGGTGGGCAGGGTCTTGGGGATGGGCGGAGTCTGCGGAGGTGGGCAGGGTCTTGTGGGGTGGGCTGAGTCTGTGGAGGTGGGCAGGGTCTTGTGGGGTGGGCGGAGTCTGTGGAGGTGGGCAGGGTCTTGTGGGGTGGGCGCAGTCTGCGGAGGTGGGCAGGGTCTTGTGGGGTGGGCGCAGTCTGCGGAGGTGGGCAGGGTCTTGGGTGGGCACAGTCTGCAGAGGTGAGGGTGTCTGGGAGGCAGGGTCTGTGTAGAGGTCTCTCCTCTGAGTGGGACAGGGCCTTTAGGACAAGAGCCTGCACCTTCACCTGAGTGGACATGGGTGACTTTCCTCAACAAAGGATTCTCCTTCAGAGGGTGTTTCCAATGAGAAATCTGATTTCAGATCTGAAAGATATAGGAAATGAATTCTTTTAAGAGATATTTACTTATTTATTTAAATTATTCATTTGTGAAATTGTACTAGTGTAACTAACAGTGTAATGCTTTCTCAGCAAGTAAAGTCTATGAGGATTGGATGATGAGTCATTTCTGTACTTATACCCTAATTTAACTAATTTTACATTTTTTTAAAAAAAAGACTTCCAGAACTACTCAGAATGCCTGGACAAGACCGCACCAGCTTTGCCCACAAATTCTGCAGGGAGTCTAGATAGCAGCTTCATATTTGCTGAGCTTAATTCAGGAGAAGAAAGTAATTGTGCATGTTTAGTTCATTTAGACTAGTTTTCTTGTCTCTTCCTCCTGATGTGGAGGTTATTATATGTCTACTGAGCATCACTGGATCTGCCTAGCAGTCGTTATTTATAAGCATTGCCTTGTTAATTTAAGGGAATAAAAGTTAAAACTGTTTTTCACTGTGTGTCTCAGATACACCTTTGAGAGTCATATTATGTGCTGTGGATGAGTGGATGAAGAAGTGGAAATTAAAGGGGAGAGAAGATATAAAAAGATAATGTCTATTCATTAAATGCAAATCAGATTAAGTAAAAGACAAATAGAAAATGAAATTGTAAAATGATAACAATGATGTGAATAATTCCTACCCTGAAAACTACAAAATATAACTGAGCGAAATTAGAGAAGAACTCAATAAATGGAAGTATGTAGAATTTCACAGGTTGGAATATTCATATGGTAAAGATGTCATTTTTTTCCCAATTTGCTCCACGGTTTCTTTGAACTCCCAATGGAAATCCCAGCAGGAATAGTTACAGAAATTGATAAAGCCTATTTTTAATGTGAGGGGCCAAGAATAGCCAAGGCAATCTTGATGAAGAGCAAAGCTGGAGGTTTTATGCTACCTGTTACCAGGATTTATCACAAAGTTACTAAGAATTAAGGCAAAGTAGCATTGTCACAAGATTAGATAGTGCCCGAAGGAAGAGCGGCAAGAGTCTGGGCACAAGCTGGTCTGTATGGACACCTGATTTGTGACAAGGTCGCTGCTGCTGTCATGAGGACAGGGCGCTCTCCCACCAGCAAGTGACATTGGCCCATTAATGTCCTATAAAAATATGAAGCTTGACACTTAAACCGTATTCAAAATTTATCCCAGCTGGATTATAGGATTATAGATATAAATTAGAAAGATAGAAAAACTAAAGCTCTTAAGAGAAAATGTAGGATAAGACCTCTGTTGTTCAGGGTAGGCACAAAGGGTTGTTAAATAGAACACACAATAAAGTTTGGGGGAATCAGGGAGCCCTGGCACTGGCTGCCTTCAAGTCTGAGATGCATCTCCAAGTTTTAAAGTGCCATCGTGCTCACATAATTTGAATTTCTGACTTAAAATTTCACTCCATCAGACAAAGCACAGTGTACGGATTGTTTAGCTGCCTGCCCACCCAGCAGGTGCTAATAATCCCTCAGCTCTCCAGGTGGGCTCTGCCCATCTGCCTCTCTGCCCTATGAGGGATGGCCTCCTCCCTGATCCTACGTGCAGGGTCTTAAAAGCAATGGACGTTTCACCCGTGAGCATCTCCCAGCACCTTATTGTAAGAGGTATGAAGACAGTGGTTTCCTTCCTCCTTCCAGTACATTCTCCCACATGATGCCAGCATCTCAGATATGATGATTCACCTCAGATACGGTGGCTCACTGGGAGGGACACTGGTCACCCAAAGGCCTCTGGTCACAAGAAGTTCCTCATTACTCATACCATGATTCTGTTGTTACAGAGAAAAATTTAAAGGACAGAAAATCACAGACAACAAAATAACAGTACTTGAGTGCCCAATACGTTGAATTACTATGTGACTACCTTAGACACTCAGAGTAGCTTAGAGAACTTGCCACAAAGAAGCCACAGTCAAAGTAATTTAGGAAGAAAGGGGACACAGTCCAGTTTGGATGTCCCTGAATAAATATCTCCCATAGGAACACAAAGTCTCAAATATCACAAGCCACTAAAAATGACAGGGACGAATGCCAACAAAGGAAATAGAAATTGTTTTCATTTTTAGATGTAAGCCATGTTGGCTAAAGTTAATGGGAAATTTCTTGGCTGGTCTGAGCAATATTTTGCTCTGCTTAATTAAAATTGTATAACAAAAGGTAACTTTTAACTTTTGAATTCAAATATTGCCCCCAAACTTGTGGGGATTCAGTTAAGGGAGGGTTAGTTTTCTGCGCAGAGATTTTGTAGATGTCACAAACCAGCAAATGCGGGTAGATCTCAGGTCTCAGGGGCTGCACTGACGGGAGTCCGTGTACGCTGGAACCACATCCCTGGGAGTGTGGCGCCCAACAGCAGACATGCGAGTATTGGTCTGCACAGCACTGGTTAGACCTCACTGTCTGCGGGTTAGACAGCACTGTGAGCTGGTGGAGGGTGCGAATGTAATTCTGAAAAATGTGATAGGTGGGTTTCCTGGGTTTTGATCATTAACATTTAGAATAATTTCTGTGTGTCTCAACTCTTCGTCACCCAGGGGCTGAGCCACCTGCACCAGCATAAAGTGATTCATCGAGACATCAAGGGGCAGAACGTCCTGCTGACGGAGAATGCGGAGGTTAAACTGGGTGAGGACAGGATCTGGGGCCTAGAGCCTCAGGGATTGATAGGGTCATAGCAGCGCTTTTAAAAATTAATGTAGATTTGTCACTGTGGGATTCAGAGGGTTTTGCACTAAAAGTAGAAAGGAAAATATTTCTTTATTTAAAATGATATTTTCTAAAAGCATGTTGAGGAGTGAATTGTATATAGTATAAGGAACAGAACCATGTACCTAATATGTAGAACTAATTATGTGTTTTGTTTCAGTGAATGTCAGAGGTGACAGACCTGGAAATAGTCTCTTATATCTTAGAGATTATTTATATATTTTTGCTGCTGTCACAGAGCACTGAGGACTCAATTATTTCCATTAAAATACCCACAGTTGGGCATAGTTAGAATAGTCCATTCCAGCTACATCCCCATGTGTCTAAGTGACATTGACATTGCTTCGTCACTCCCCTGGCACCTGTGCTGAATGGGTGTCCGTACCCTACTTTAGATGCATACTGGTCACTTCACTGCTGTCTGCCAGAGTCACCGGTGGGGAATCCTCTTCCTTGGCCTGTCCATTAAAGCTCTTCCTGAAACAAATCAGGGACTGTCGAAGCAGAGGACCCCACTTGTGTAGACAGGCAAAAGTATGAATTAACTAATATCCTGTAGGAGATGTAATCTGTCGTCTAGAAAAGAGTCACTGTCCATTTGATTGTGTTGCTTCAGAGAGATTTCAGTATCTTCTATGTTTATATCTCATACCTTTGCTCTTCCTTTTGGATAAAATATATGATTTCCATTTTTCCTTAGTTAGCTTTTGGGGCCAGACTTTTGTTTGTTTGTTTTGCAATCTTTGGCCAGGTGTTAGGTTTGAACCTCTCACCTCCGGTATATGGGGCTGGCCCCCTATTCCTTTGAGATAACGGGGCCAGACTTTTATCTCATGCATATTCCCTTTTAAAACAAAAGTGTGCATTGTAAGCAAACATCCTAGGACATTCTCCTGCCACTAATTACTTGGTTAGAGTGTATCACAGGCCAAGCCCTGTATAAGACACTTGTAAATAGATTATCCCTCTTCAACATCAGAGCAGTGCTGTGTAGATATCATCACTCTCGTTTTACAAATTAGGAAAGTGAAACTTGAAGAGATTGATCTACTAGCCCTAGGTCACAACAGTAAGTTTCAGAAAGAACATGCAAATTAGGCAGTCTGACTCCAGACTGTGACTCTTAGTCACTTTTTTTTGTAGCCCCTAAATACCATCCTTTGTAGCAACCAGGCTTGCCTTTCCTGAAGCCTTTAAATCCTGTTTTTGTCCCTGTGCAGCCTCTGTTTAACCAATCATAATAACACTTTGTGCTTTTCTTACTGGCACACATCATCCACTCACACACACAATTTAAAAATACACATTCACAGTATCAAAAGGTAAAAACTACCCAGGTGTGCCCACTGACGGTGGGTGAGTGAACCAGAGGTGGTCTCTGTGTGCTGCAGAATATCACTCAGCCCTGAGAAGGAAGCAAAGTGTGACACCTGCCACAGTGTGATGAGCTCTGAGGACATTGTTGTGGGTGAAATCAGCCAGTCACAGAAAGGAAACCTATATAGCTCCACTTACTTACATGAGTGCAGCCATGTCACAGAGATGGTAGGCAGTGACAACTCCCAGGGCAGAGGGAGGGCTGGAGCCTCCATGAGTGGTGCTGAGCTTTCACTGAAGAGGCCAGATGTTCCCAGAGGGTGGAGGCTGTGGCTGCCCAGAGCGCGCCGGTGCATTTATGCACATGGTTAGAATGGTGACTGCCACGTACAAATTTGCCACAATAAGAAATACACATTCAGGGTATCATGGCACAAAACCTGAGATCACACACTTTCCCCCACTCGGCAGTGGACTTCGGGGTCAGTGCCCAGCTAGACCGGACGGTGGGCAGGAGGAACACCTTCATCGGAACCCCCTACTGGATGGCCCCAGAAGTAATTGCCTGTGATGAAAACCCAGATGCCACGTATGATTTCAAGGTAAGACTTGACATTGTGCCTCAAAATTGCCTATTCTTTCCCCCTGAGTCTTACGGGGGAGAATTCTCAAAAGCCTTTGGATTCATGATTTATGTGACCCAAAGGAAGAACTGGAAAACATTTGACTTTAAAATTATAAGATATGCAGGTGAGAATCTTTTATAAAATGATCTTCCTATTTGTGGAAAAAAAATGTTCAAAAAATTTACTCTTGCTGCTTCTTATTAGAAAATAAATTAGATTTCCATTATGGTTAGAGTTCAGTTTTTGGCAAAGTATATATACTGAATAGCTTTTGATGTCAAAAGAAACCAAGATACGTGTATGAATTTGTTGTCTGGGGTCATCTTTTCCTGATCAAGAATAATCATATTTACTCATTTCTACATTGCTCAGAGTATAATTACTTGGAGTTTCTTTTTCACAACAGAGAATAAAGGGGATGCAGGTAGCTTCTCTGAGGTGCTTCAGTGGGGTCCCATGGAGCCTCATATACACGCAACCTCTGGCTTACAGCTTTATGTTGTAAACTAGAAATTTGCTAAAAAACTGAGCGTTGCTAAGCAGTATTCAAATAGACTCCTCCAAGAAGCCCCCATTTTTTCTATTCTGCTACCAATAATCAAACCTAATTATGGTTTACTGCCCTGTTAATGGCCGCAGTGTCAAGTGACATTTCTTGTAATGAACTGTGACTGGAAGTCAAGCAATAAAATTGGAGCAGTGGGGTCAAGGGAGCACAGGTCTCCAGACCATACAATGGGCAAACAGCCAGGTGGTCTGGGCACTGTGGGTCTCCAGACTGTGACTGAGAAGAAAGGCAGGTAGTCTCGGGAATGAGGGTCTCCAAACTGCAGTGGGCAAATAGCCAGGTCGTCTAGGGACTGTTGGTCTCCAGACTGTGACTGGGCACAGAGGGAGGTGGTCTATGAACTGTGGGTCTCCAGACTGACTGGGATGGGCATAGAGGCAGGTGGTCTAGGGACTGTTTGTTTCCAGACTGGGACTGGTCACAGAGGCAGGTGGTCTTTATAGGTCACAGACAACCTACAAGACTCAGAGCTACCCAGCAGCTTTCAGAGGCCCATGGGTTTTTACCAAGGACTTCAGAGGTCCTTGCTACAACGTATCCTTGTCTTCCAGGTGAGGAGAGCCAGGGTGCACTCAGTGACCTGAACTGAGATTTGAGCCTGTGCCTCCCAACCTGTGATCATGCTCTTTCTAGAATATTGTGGTCTCCTATAATGTACTCTGTATAGAAGTACTCTGTACTTCTATAATGTACTCCAATTTACAGAATCAGCCAAAGAGTATATTCAAAGAATTTCTTTAAAAGAACATTTTAAAGAACACCCCCTGCATGTGGGGGTGTTAATGAAATCAGGTCACAAAAATGCCAACATTGCAAAGCTTTCAGGGCCCAGCGTCTCCAGGTGCTAACAAAAATGTATTTGCCTTGTAACGGAAACTTGAACTTGAAGGCCTGAAAGCAATGTCCTGTAAACTTCCTCCTTCCTTCCTGGTTAGTCACTGCGATAACCTGACAACACTCTGTCTGAAAACAGCTGCCAAGTTACAAATTAATCTCTGCCTAAATAAATGCCACTTATTTAAACTGCTAATGATAAACATATTTATATAATTCCATTTGCAAATCCCTTCAGAGGAGCCAGAACGAAATACACATCCCAGGCCAGGCATGTGGCCCAGCACTGGCTGTAGGCAAATCTTCAAGCTATAGTTACACTTGGTGAGTGCTAACTTGTCTCCACCTGGGCACAGATGTTTAGACTCTTATCCTCCATGTAACCTTGTAAGCATGTAGCTGGCCACTCTGTGTCTGGGACTCTCCTCTACACTATGGGGAGCAGGATCCCATGCCTGATTCATCTCCAGGGAGTGGCTGGCCTTCCTTCCAGCCCAGCCAGAGCATGGAGTTAAACTTATGTTTTGGTCCCCTTTCCTCAGATGATGGCTAAGACTATATCGTGGGTTCAGTGTGGAGTTTGTGGGGCCAGTATGTGACTCCAGGTTTGGGCAAAGCCTGGTTTGTGAAGGCCCCAGGAGTGGCCACTGCCCTGCAATTTCAGAGGCACTAGAAGGTCCACACAGCTGCAGCAGTATCCTAAGACATTAAAAAAAGAAGATTGATTTTTGTGTCTTTTATTAAAAAATAAAGAATCCTGATGGAGAGAACAGATTTAGCTACATCCGTTATTTAGACCTGAGTGCAAATTAGTTTATCAGGATCATCAGGAGTGGACAGAGGAGGAAGCATTCAGGGTAGGGCTGTATGTTCCCAGGTCGCTTGTCGCAGCTGTAAGAAGCAGGGCAGGGCATCCATGGCCAAGGGAGGCCCAGCAGGAAGGAGCGGCAGGGCTTCCTCCAGGATTAATTTTGCCACTTCACAGTTTTACTGCGGACCATAGAAGATGGTGATCTTTAAATAACCTTGCAGCTGCTTTCTTGACATTGCGTCTTGTCCTTTTTTCTGTTCAGTATCTTAGACATGCAGCCTGTCACCAGGGGACCTGTTGGGGTACTGCCTTTCAGAACCACTCACTTGGAGAGGGTATTGAACACCTGCTGTGTGCAGGATTAGTCACGCTGCACCTACTGTGCAGTTTTGACAAGGGGCTTGTCTGAGACCCCCCCCCCCAAAGCCTAGGACCTGGTGCTGTGTCTGGGGATTCTGGCCCAGAAGCTGGGTCAGCACTTTGGCCTCTCATGGGCTGTAGATCTTTAAGCTGGGATATGTTGAAAATAAAAGGTAATTTGCACACTTGATCTTAGCCAAAAGGCCAAGAAGCGATATAAAAGGTAATTTGGCCACTGGACTTTTAGACTTCCTACCACAGAAGACCCTTCTTGTAAAATGAAGACAAAATGCAAAAAAGAAGTGTAGCATGATTTTTTTTACTTGACTTATTATTATTCATTGTTATTTATTATTGATTGATTATTTGATTTGTCTACAGTTTCTCTAAAGGCCAGTGTACTTCCTTTAAACCAAAGTAATTTGATGTTGTAAGGTGCTCTGCAGAAACGGTTCTCACTGCCATCCGGTTTGTGATACCTGTGGGCCTGTATGCAGCTTACTGAAAATAAACCCTCTCCAGGGGACACCAGGGCCTTATCCCTGCTGTGCCGGCTTCCCCTGGAGGCCCCTCCTTTCTTGTGTTCACAAGCCCTGTCAAAACACTTCAAATGAAAGGAAAGGTTTCATTCCCTGATGAGTATGTGGGCAATAATGAAAGCTTTCCCATTTAGTAATGAGCATTCAAAAGACGTAAAATTATTAAAAACTATTCATAATTCCTAGGTTGTTTAAATTGTTATTTTTTAAAAACTTACTTTGAATGCCATTTCCTTTGGATGGGATCTGCTAAGCATTTTATGGTCCTGTGTACTTACTGCTTGAACAGAGCCACCCACTAAAGTTGTCTGTGGCCAACTGCTAGTCAGCTTCACGGCAGGTCTGGCCATGAGGCTCTGCAGCCCGTGTGCAGCGGGGGCACGTGTCTGGGTTGGAGCAAGGGAGGGTACAGTGCAAGGCACATAGGGAGCTCAGAGCACAGCACAGCTCACACGGTCTGCTCCCTACTCTGTGATGCCCCGATGCACGCACACACGTACACACACATGTGCACAGTACACACGTGCACACCCACACGCAAGAAGTCTAGAAAGACATCATAGCTCTGAATAGGATATATGGATACAAAACTTAAAATTTTTATATTCTACTAAATGTATCTTTCTGTCCTACTGTCTTTCCCCATAAATAGACCTTGTTCCTCTACTAAGCTGGCAAAGGCCCTCCACCCACCCACTACCCAGTTCTGTGCACAGGGCCCGTCCAGTGCTGGTGCTGTGAGTCACTTTCCTGAACTCTGCTCCTGAAGCTTTTCACACGGGATCTATAGTTTATTTGCAGACATGGGGGTCTCCTGCTGGGTGTGGGTCAGTGTTGTGCCCTGGCTGTAGAGAGCACTTACTCTCCAGCATCACAGATAACTGCTGTTATTTGGGCAGGGTGGAAGTATCTCTTCTAAGACAGACACTTAGGAATGATGTGAGCAGCTTTACTAGCGGCAGAGGCACCGCCCTGCCCCAGAGAGGACAGCGGTCAGGTCTCAGGGGTGCGTCTTTCCTCAGAGAGGACAGCAGTCAGGTTGCAGGGGTGCATCTGTCCCCAGAGAGGATAGCAGTCTGGTCTCAGGAGTGCATCTGTCCCCAGAGAGACAGTGGTCTGGTCTCAGGAGTACGTCTGTGCCCAGAGACGACAGTCGTCAGGTCACGGGGGTGCATCTGTCCCCAGAGAGGACAACACTCTGGTCTCAAGGGTATATCTGTCCCCGGAGAGGATAGCGGTCAGGTCATGGGGGTGCATCTGTCCTCAAGAGAGGACAGCGGTCTTGTCTCAGGGGTGCGTCTGTCCCCAGAGAGGACAGTGGTCTGGTCTTGAGAGTGCATCTGTCCCTGGAGAGGACAGCGGTCAGATCACAGGGGTGCGTCTATTCCCGGAGAGGACAGCGGTCAGGTCACAGGGGTGCATCTGCCCCCAGAGAGGACAATGGTCAGGTCACGGGGGTGCATCTGTCCCCAGAGAGGACAGCTGTCAGGCCTCAGGGGTGCATCTATCCCCAGAGAGGATAGTGGTCAGGTTGCGGGGGTGCGTTTGCACTCTCACATGGCCCAGCCTTCCACTATTGTGACCTGAGCAAAGGGCCTTCCCTGTTCAGGCAGAAGGAAGATGACAGGAACACATGTCAGTGTCATGGCAGGGGCCTGAGACTTGACTGTGCACATGTCTATGGCTCCACATTGGTGCCCCCCATCATCTGGGCCTCCTCCATCAGGCCCCACCAGCTCCTGGGCATTTTGTTATCTTGTAGGTGGACAAGGGATTGGAATTTTCTGTCCTCAGTTTGTTTGATGTGTGAGATGGAATTGCTAATAACTGGTTCTGAGTGGACACCTCAGAGACTCTGAGCCCACCGCCAGCTCTGTTCCTGTGTGATGGTGAGTGTGGACATCGCATGCAGGAGTCAGGCTGTGACGTGGACTGCTGGCTACCGCCCAGGACTTGTTCAGCCCTTCTGAGCCCGTGGAGAATGGGAGTAATAAACTGTGTATTACAGGATTGTGATGGACTGAAGTGAGTTAATCTATATAAAGGGATTAACCTAGTACCTGGCACTTGCTAGGGACTCTGTATATGATGACTTTGTATCTCTATCGTATGAAGGTACTACTTTGGGGGGTCATTTTTTTGACCTGAGAAAACCCAATAATTGCACATGGTCCAGCCACATGGTTATGTTCCACGTCTCTAATCCACCTACGTTGGGCCACAGCCACTTTCCGTAACATCTACCACTAGATTAACACGCTGTCTTTAGGGGCCCCACAGGATGTGTACAGTTCCTTTGTCCTGCTGTAACATTTCAAAAAGAATAACCACAAATATGTTACCCAAGGACAGCCCATTTTCTGGTCCGTGAAATTGATAGAGGACATTCTGCTGGCCAGACCCACTGGTAAGTTCTGGTCTGTGCCCTGGATGCCACTTCCCTCTGCTCTGTGACGACAGAGCCAGGACCCACCCACGCCCACTGCTGCCCTGTGCCAGCTCTGCCAGGAGGGGCAGGAGGCAGAGGGGGGCAGGAAGTAGGACGCAGCGTTTCGGGTCTCCTTCCTGCATCATCCTGGGGACCCTGAAAGGGCCACCGGGCACTGGGCTAGGCACTGTCCTGCTTGACCTGGGTGTGTCTGCATGGCCTTTAACTCCCCACTGTGTGCGTCACATCATGTGTCAGGCATATGGCATGTATGATCTCACTGAGCTCTCATACCAAGCTTGCAAGACCCGTGTACGCCTCACATTACAGCTGAGAAGATATGCTCAAAGCTGCTGGGTGTCTTGCCCCAAGTCAAGCCAGTAGTTGTCAGAGCTGAGTCCAGCCCAGGGCATGCACTCATGGCACACACACTGTCTGGCTGCAGCACACGTGGGCTCTTCTGTGCATGCTTCTCTCTCCTGAGCCATTCCTCTCTCTCCTGAGCCACGATTCTCAATCCTGAGCTGCTTTTCTCTCTCCTAAGCCATGCTTCTATCTCCTCATGTTTTTTCCTTCACCATATTTCCTTTACTAGTTTGGCAGCCTACCTGGAAGGGCCGCTCCCATCACATACAGGTCGCTGCTGTGCTGGTGTCCCACCCTCCCTCCCCAGCTGTGAGCTATCTTGTCTTTGCCCTCTCAGAGGTGCTAGGATTTGTCTCTGTGCTGTCCGCAGTGTGATGGGCTAGGTCACTAGTCATGGCACTGGCCAGGCCACACAGCTTCTCTGGAGTGCAGGACAGCTCAGCACCTGCCCAGTGAGTCACAGAGTGACCACAAAGGAAACTTCTCTCTTCCCTCCCTTGTCTCCTGTGAGCTGTCTTGCCAGTTGCAATGGCTGCATTTTCTCCCGTCTTTAAGCTTTCCAGATTTGGGGGAACTTGTTTAAGTATCTAAAGGCCTAAATAAGGCCTGAAAAGAACATTTATGTCTTCCCAGCACAGGCAGTTAGGTACAGCTTACAGAAAGCTATGGGTGTGCATGGCCAGGAGTATAAATGTTCCTTTTGGAAAATTGGAGAACCCTGGGGGAAAAAAACATAAAACAAAATAACCTGATAAATGAGGCCTAGAGCAGCAGCAGTGTCTGTGCAGTCACGTGATAGGACAGGGAGCAGGTAGTGGACTCTTGTTCAAAAGGAGTGTGGGGGAGATGGAGGGAGGCTGCTGGTTGGGGTTCTGAGACAGCGTCTCCTGAGTGAAAGGAACACCTCTTCCCGACCCTCCTGCATCCTGGATGACAAGGGAGACCTCTGCATTTTCTTACTGCCTAAACACACTCCCTGAGTTATTGCTGCCTGTGTCTTATTCTCATCACTCAGGGACGCACTTGTGTGTCTCACATCACCAGAAATCAAGAGGCAGAAGCCCAGGTCCCCAGTTGCCTGCCCTGTTGTCCTGAATTTGTTGGTTTATTGCCTCATGGTTGCAAAATGGATGCTACAGCCCCAGATATCGTATTACCGCACTTTCGGTCAAGGCTTTAGGAGGGAAAAGTTAGCAAGACACCATATATTCCTTCTTTCAACAGAAGTAGAAGCTCCCCAGACATGTTTCTTATGTCTCATTGGCCAGACCACGTCCCATCCCTAACTGCCACCCTGAGTGTGAAAGAGTGTAGTTGCCCTTGAGTGGCAAAGTATAGTTGTCCTGTTCTCTGAAATGGAGCAACAAGAAAGATAGGGGTTGAAGATTCCTACCCAGCAGTAGTAAGCAGTATCTGCCATGGCCAAATGGAGGGGTCAGAGGAGAGGGTACCAGGCAGACAGGGTTAGGACAGGGCGTCAGTGTTCTTGAGCCCAGTGTGTGCCCACTGCCTGGGTGAACGTGTGCGAGTCACATGACTGTGCTGTGCAGCTGGGAATGCTCAGCTGAGTGTGTTCAGCACGTTCCCAACCTGGGAACCTGAGTTTGCATCCACATCTGTCTAATGGAAAAGCCTGTTCCCTGTCTGCCAGTCCCTGTTGTGCCTAGAAATCAGCATGTTGCTGCCTCGCTGAATCTCAGCAGGTTCAGTCACTTGTAGACAAACCAGGAATCTGGGGTGGCTACTTTACGCTAAGAAATGACACGGTGAATACCACGTCCCCAGGAGGAGGAGATTGGCTCTGTGTATCACTGGTGCTGAGCGGCCGTGGTCTATGAACCAGGAGGTTGGACTGGCCCACAGGAGCCAGGACACTTGGGTTTGCTCCTTTCTCTTGCGCGTCCCTCGTTGTCCTTCATCCAGCAAAGCCTTGTAAGGGGCGGGCTGTGTGCCAGACCCTGCTCCAGGTGCCCAGAACACAGCATCAGTGAGCACAGGTCCCACCATGGCCTAGTGTTCTGGTGTTTACTGGTGGCAGGGGGCACAGACCACGAACAAGCCATCGGTGGTGCACAGATGTTTCTGAGGGGGCACCTGTAGGAAGGGGAAGAGAGGGAGCATTGCCAGGGGTGAGAGTGCGGGTGGGAATGGGAGGTGAGCAGAAAGGGCGGGTGCAGCACAGCTGTGGGGTCTGCAGGGCATTGCACACCCCACCTGAGGCCTGGCCCCAGGCAGTCATTTCCCTCCAGAGGTGCTGGATTTCATACCAGCCTAAAGCTGCCTGAGTTTGAAGATCACTGACTTTTGAGCCCATGTGGCAGTTAGGGGCAGAGGGCCCAGCAGAGTTACCCCTGTCACACTCAGGCCCCATTCTGGCTATAGAAACATGCAGTTCCTAGGGGTGCTGAGAAGACAGTGACAGAACCAGAGTGCCTGGCACCCTGGAGGGTTCTCAGAGCAGCACGGTGACGGTGAGCTTCTGCACCCCCACCCCACCTCCAGACTGCCCTCACTGTGCCTGTTTGGTACCTTCTGTGTGGGAGCGACTGGGTGTTTGTGTCACCTGCAAAGTTCAGGTGCAGTAGGGCTGGGTGTTCACTGCTGGTGTCAGCAGCAGCCTTGGGAGTTGCTGAGCCAGCCCCTCAGCCTGGAGATGATCTCTCTGAGCAGGGCCAGGAACAGCAAACACTGGTTGGGGGGGGGCGGGTAAAGGAAGCCTTTGAATATATCTGGGAAGGACAAGTGTTACCTCTGTGAGCTGGGTGCAGAGGAGTGGCCAGGAGCACTAGGGCAGGGTGCCATGAGGGCACCTTGTTACTCCTGGTTAAACCAAGGACTGGTGATGTTTTGAGTCTGTGAGTGTGAGGTTGGGTGTGCCCCAGACACCTGCTGTGGCCCGAGGTCACTCACAGGACTGAGGGGGTGCAGTAAGGGAATTCCTCAGCATGAACCCCATGTTTCTTCAGCTGAGTCTCTTTGTCACATGGCCTTGACATTAGTTTGGTGAGAATAGCAAAGAAAACTCAACTTTGATCTCTCTAACCTGAGTGAGGCTACAGGTGAGAATTTCAAATAATGTACATAACGTAAAGGAGAGGCAAGCAACAGTTTGTGTCATCAGGACAAGGGGAAACTGAGTCAGCAAGAATCTGGGGGTTCTTGGCTGTTTCTCCCCATTTATTGATATGTCCTCCACCTGCAGTATTTAGGAACAGCTGAGTCACTGGCAGACAGTGGGGAAAGCGTACTGTTGGAGACAGAGATCGTGCGGGTGGAGGGATTGGCTGAGAAAATTCTCGGATGAGCATAAAAGTCCTTGTGAGCATAAGAAAGGGTATGAGTATATGAGGACCTCTGTTGACATATTAGCCTGTCTACAGGATGGAAGGTTCTCTCATATGTCTATTCAACAAACACCTTTGTCCTAAGCTCTGAGTCACTCAGTGAGCACCACTATAAAACCCTCCCTGTCCCCAGCTCACTAGGTTGGATCATGTGAAATTGCTATTTCTATAGGTTAAAAGCAATTGAAAATAAATAACACCTAGTATTATCTAACTGTCTTACCCCTGACTATTTACTTAAAATAAACAAAAGATATACCCAAATGTCTGTGTGGCAATGTTTGCAGCAGCTTTCTGTGCCACAGCCCAACTCGCTGGATACAGCCTACACGTCCATTGATGAGTAGGTGTAAAAACACAATGTGAAAGGTCCACAGAGTGAACCACGACAGGGATATCAGGGCCTGTTACAACACGATGGACCCAAAACACCACACACAGTGGAAGAAACTGACACAAAAGCCCATGTGTCAGGCAAGTTCATTTACAGGAAACCTTGGAAGATGCAGACAGATCATACAGTGCCAGAGAGGACGGTGGCTGTCTAGGGACAGGAACAGAGTTGGGGACAGGAGGAGGGACTACAGGGGCAAAGCGGGAATGGGGATGCTGGGTGTGTTTACCGTCTGGACTGTGGTGACAGGTGCACAGGAAAGTGTGTCACACTTTAGCTAATCGCACACTTTAAATATGGGCAGTTTATTATATGACAACTACAGTTCAATGATGGCATGAGTTGAATAGCAGCAATTTTATATTCAATTGACAGATAAATTTCAGTGAAGAATTAACTTTCAAAACCTTATATTCATTTTTAATACATTCATTGAATAATTTACCATGTGCAAGCACCATGACTGGTCTGTCAACAAGAAGTAAATGAGGCTATTTCTATTTTGAAGCTCAGCAGGAGATAGGTTTATAAAGAGGTGACCGAGTGCTCTCCCCGGGCAGTGCTGAGGCGGTTGCCAGGCTTGACCATGGTGTCCTTGCCAACTGAATTTACCATGTGTCTGTGCTTTCCTTTCCAGAGTGATTTGTGGTCCTTGGGAATCACCGCGATCGAGATGGCAGAAGGTGCTCCCCGTAAGTACCTTCCTGGGATAGGGTGCTGTGGGCCCACCCCGGGGGTGCCGAGGTCTCTGCCAGGAGCTGCAGGTACCCTCCGCCACACTGCACCCTGCAGCATCCAGCTGCATATTTAGAGAGTAGAGTCACCTTGGATCAACCAGGAATCCACCCATTGCAGAGCTGTCTGAGAGTTGTGTTTGGGAGAGAAAAAAAGAAAAAGAAAACTTTGGAGAGTCCTATTTGTTTTATAGACTGAGTGCACAATTTACTCTTGAACTACTCTTCATCTGACATAAAACTGACCAAACTCACACCGTACACTCCAAGGTATGAGAACTTAAACCTGGTATTCAATACATAGGTTATACAGACACTGTACTCAGTTGCTATCAATCCTTTCAAAATAACCAACCTGTAGAATAGCAATTCTCAACATGTGGGTCCCAACCCCTTTGGACTGTATTAAAGGATTGCAGCATTAGAAATGTTGAGAACCACTGCTGTAGAATTTTAGATTTTCCTGGTCTTGTTTGAGAGGGAGTGTCAGGGGTGTGGAGGTGTGGTGACCCTCTGGCAATCCTGAGACCCTCAAAGCCCATGACACCAAGGCTGCATCTCTCAAGGGCCATCCTTGTCCCAGATGCAGCACAGCAAGGATGCTGAGGCCAACCCCTTCCTGGAAGACACAGGGTTCCTTTTTGGTCAGCTTTCACACAAGCCATCTCGCGTGGCTTTGCTGGGCCGCCTTGGCCTGCAGGCCCATCTGGGACACTTCCGCCCACCTGCGCTCCCCCTGCACTCAGGGTAGAGTTGCATAGCAGTTTTCTGACGCTTCCCTCCCTGCCTGCCTCCTTTCCCATTTCTGTTCACATAGGAATTTTCCCAGTAACATCGTTGGATGTTTAATACCACCCTGCTTCTGATTATCAAAGGACCAGGATCACAATGGGCCCTTCATCTGCACAACGGGTCCTTACACACATGACATGACCATCACACTGTCACAGTTTTCTTATTTCTCGGTCTGTAGTTGGGGAATTCATCTGCAGTGTGATTGATTTGGGGAGTCTGATAACAATATTGCCTTCATTCACAATGCTGATTGGCATGTATCCATCAGTACAATAATATATTGCCATCCTAAAACCAGATTGTCATTCTTAATCAGTGGGAGATGGGGCTAAAAATAAACTTCCACCCACAGAATCCTCTGGCTTTCAAGGAGCATATATTCTTATTCTAAATACAAAGAAAAAATTCTCCTAGATGTTTTGAAAGTAAACTAATGAAATGTTTCGATTAAAATAAAAATGTATGTGTGCTTTCACTGTAAATGATAATGCCATGTTTGGAAGTTGAGATGTTTTTATAACTTTGTTTTTTTGCCAGACTCTGTTTGGCTTAATCTTTTGGTCTTCCTGGGACCAGTGAATTTAAAAACAAAACAAAACAGGGTGGTGCCTATGGCTCAGAGGAGTAGGGTGCCGGCCCCATATACCGGAGGTGGCAGGTTCAAACCTGGCCCTAGCCAAAAACTGCAAATAAAAAAAAAAAAAAAAACCATCAAGAACCTGAGAAGCCACTGGGGATGTCTGGAAATAGAGTGGTGCATGGGCTAGCGATTTGGATTTCAGATCTGTGCAGATAACATGTTTGGATGAAGCCTCAGTGCATAAAGCAGACTGGATCACCAAGTATTCTTCACTTAATGGCTGAGGCCTTTGCTGATTAGAAATGACTTGCCATCTCTGTTGTCCTTGATGGCTGATGTTTACATTGAGCAGTTGGCATTATCTGCAGCAAAGGTGGCTGGTCGCTGACCCTTTAATTCAGTTTTCTTAAACATGAGGGAATATTCTCTAGAAATGCTAACAGTGACAGCTTGAAATGTGTTGTCTTTCATGGGATTCCTGTAAGTGGACCTTGCTCTTTGAATGCCTGTCCCCTGGGGCACTGGGATGCTGTGACCCCATGCTCACTGTCATGTGTGAATGTGTGACGGGCCTGGGTGTGGCCTCCTGACTGCAGCAGCTCCTGTTCTGTCTCTTGCAGCTCTCTGTGACATGCACCCCATGAGAGCCCTCTTCCTCATCCCCCGGAACCCAGCCCCTCGGCTGAAGTCCAAGAAGTGGTAAGTTCGCTATGCACTGCTGTGCAGGTGGAAGGGTGAGGTTTTCCCAAGAGTCTCTGTTGGGTCAGTACAGATGGCCAGGTCCTGCTGACAGGTGAGGCTGCCATGTGGCTCAGAATGTGTGCTGAGGACCTGCCATCCCCACAGCAAGGCTTTATCCCCAGCCTCCTAGATAAGATGCTATTTGCTGAAATGGGCAGTGGCCCGAGTAATAGCACAGAAGCTCTTTGGTTCAGAACCCAGGTGACATCTTCACTGGCAGCACAGAGCATCTTGTCAGAGAGCTCCAGGTCAGCCATTGTATTGGCTGACTTCTCTTCTCCTTAGTACAATAAATCCCTAAATCAGTGTTTTTCAACCTTTCTTATCTCATGGCATACTTGACTCTATAGTTAAACTTCACAACACACTTAAGTTGATTTAAAAAAAGGGGGGGGGGTAAAAAAAAAAAAAAAGAATATACTTACTGTGCTTTGAACTTCTTTTCAAAAATAATTTAATGAACTTTAAAAAGTTTCGTGGCACACCAGTAGGAAATCATTGCTCTAAATGCAGATACGCACCGGGACACTGAGGTTGTCTCTCTGCGTGTGCATGCTTGGGCATTTGGAGTTTTACTTTTCATTTGTTTGTTTGCTTGCTTTTGCTATTGGTTATTCATTATGGCAAGAAATACTAGCTTCATATTTTGGGCAGCCACATAACTTTTCCTTTTAATAAGTTTATTCACTTTAAAAGGTGCCAATTTGGGCAGCGCCTGTGGCTCAAAGGAGTAGGGTGCTGGCCCCATATGCCAGAGGTGGCGGGTTCAAGCCCAGCCCTGGCCAAAAACTACAAAAAAAAAAAAAGGTGCCAATTTACAGCAAACTGCTACATGAACACTGGGGAGAGTGATCAGTACTGCACAGTCGAGTTCATAGCAAGTGACCAGCTGACGTCTGGGGAGCAGAGCTCACAGGTCAGGCAGATGTTGGACCTCTGAGTTTTTATGGACTTACATTGGCACCTTTGTGCCTTATTCTATAACACTGAGTCCTTCACCCTCCCTCCTGCTATGGAAACTGTCCTCTGATGTACTCTCAACTTGATGCCTCAAGCATCAGGGCAAATCCCGCCACCACCATGGCCGTCTCTCACTGTGGCCATCACCGTGGCCGTCTCTTTGTCTGTAAAATTTTACAAAGTATTTAAAAATATTCTCTACATGTCAGCCATGTAAAATTTTTATAATGAATATTTTGTAAATAAAGGCACATTTAGGTACAAATTCCCACTTTCCCAAGGCCTGGCAACTTTAGGATGGGCTTTTAGGGCACGTTGTCAAGGTAAGTCCTAGGGTAGACCCTGAAGGGATGAGACCCTCATGCCTCTTCCCACATTCCCAGGGTCATACTGTCACGGTCTCAGGTCTCCCTCCGGCCACGGGCTCAATCCCCCACTCAGATAGCCTTTGTATCAGGAAAGGAGAGGAAGGAGACAGCAGGGAGACAGTGGCTGTGACACCTGCAAGGGGGAAGGTGAAGCTGCTGTGGGCAACAGGGAGGCAGAGCCCCCCTACCCACCCAGGGTCTCTGGGAGAGGTAGCCACCTCCCCCAGGCACTGCTGCCTCCCTCCCCCCAGTCAGACTCCTGGGGACAGTGGTGGTGGCAGTGACACACACAGCCATTTGCTAGATTCTACATGTCCTCCATGCCAAGGCCCCCTGGAGCCTGCAGTGGGCATTGGTCACCCCAGTCCTCCTCCTGCCCCCCTGCTGGACAGGGTGAAGTGGCTGTCTACAGATGTGTGACGAGAGACTGCCACCAGGCACCACATACCCCTCTTTAAAATATGTGTATGAATTGTAGCAGTTAGATATCTGGTTGGTGAGCATGGCTTTAGATTTCTGGTCTTTTTTTTTGCAAAGATACAGCAATGCTGAGTAGCTCCTGCCCCTTCTGCGACAAGAGAGTGTGCTCCCACTCCAGCTGCCACCCTTCCCAGCAAAGAGTCACTTAGGCCTAATATTTGTCCCGTTTCCATCCAAACTGTGGTCTGCACCTGCCCTCCATATGACCCGCTGACCCCTGACAGAAGTGAGTGGACAGCCTTGCCCTGCAGTGTTGGTGTTCACTGACCAAGCCCCAGAAAAATTGACCCTGCCCTGATCTTCTTTGGGAAATGCAGACACTGGGGACAACACAGACTGGTTCTTCTGCTTCAAACCTTTGACGAGCAGAACTGATTCTGCTGATGCTGGGGGCTGTTGGAGACAGTCCAGGGGTGGTGCAGAGGCCAGGTCAGCTCCGCCTCATCTGGCCACTCTGCATGCCCCTCCCTAGCCTTTGAGGAAGGTCAGTCGTGGGTATAGGTCCCATCCTAACAGACAGGGAGAGGATAAGCACCAAGCCAAGAGAGACCGGCTGAGAGAGAAGGGGATGAGGACACAGCCGTCAGAGAGAGGGACAAGAGCCTGGCCATCAGAGAGAGAGGGGGACAAGAGCCTGGCCATCAGAGAGAGAGGGGGACGAGAGCCTGGCTGTCTGAGAGAGAGGGGGGCGAGGGCCTGCCTGGCCATCAGAGAGAGAGGGGGATGAGGACCCAGCCGTCAGAGAGGGGAACAAGAGTCTGGCCATCAGAGAGAGAGGAGGATGAGGGCACAGCTGTTTGAGAGAGACGGGGACAAGGGCCTGGCCATCAGAGAGAGAGGAGGATGAGGGCACAGCTGTTTGAGAGAGACGGGGACAAGGGCCTGGCCATCAGAGAGAGAGGGGGACGAGAGAATGGCCGTTTGAGAGAGAGGGGGACAAGGGCCTGGCCATTTGAGAGAGGGGGGGATGAGAGCCTGG
>CAUYQS010085338.1:0-19779 GCA_963574585.1 Otolemur crassicaudatus
CCTATAGCTCAACCGGCTAAGGCGCCAGCCACGTACACCTAAGGTGGCGGGTTCGAATCCCCAGCCCGGACCCGCCAAACAACAATGACGGCTGCAACCAAAAAATAGCTGGGCGTTGTGGCGGGCGCCTGTGGTCCCAGCAACTTGGGAGGCGGAGGCAGGAGACTCGCTTGAGCCCAGGAGTTGGAGGTTGCTGTGAGCTGTAATGCCACGGCACTCTACCCAAGGGGACAGCTTGAGGCTCTGTCTCAAAAAAAAAAAAAAAAGACACTAAGAGCAGTGCAAGGGGTCATTCTCCCACCCCCAGGCCACAAGGCTAGAGTTCTCAGTGAGACCCAAGCCTTGGACCAAAGCTGGGCTGGACCAAGCTTCTGGGAAGATGTCCTGAGCCTCTGATAAGATGTGTCACCAGGACCTTGAGTAGTCGTGCAGGCTCAGAAGGGATGCTCTTATCCCACTGTCTCTGTTATAGCCTGTTGGAGATGACCATCCTGGAATGTCTTTTTCCCCATTACTTAGATCTAATGCCTCTGATCAGGGGAGGTTGGAAATTCCTCCTAAAAAGGGATATCAAAACCCCATAAGTGAGTGAGCAGAGGAGATAAGAAAGGAGTGCCTGTGACTCCCAGAAACGAGGCTGTCAGGACTCAAGGAAAGGAGGCAGTGAGGGAAAGTGGTCATAGCTGGGTAGAGGGCAAACACCATCTGTGTGTGAACCAGGAGGCCGAGATGGAGTATTTATGAATACTTCTGGTGTAGGCAGAAGCCTAAAAGCAACCTAAAATCCATCCATAGTGAACCAGCTGAGTCAACCCCAGGTCCTTGGGTGATGTTATAATATTAATCAATTGTTTAAAGATAATGAAATGAATGCATTTTGCTAAGGGGGTATGTTAGGTTCATTGTGGGGGAGGCAGTGCTGTGCAGGGACATAGTGTGCTTTTTTTTTTTTTTCAGACTGAGTCTTACTTTGTCACCCTCAGTAGAGTGCTGTGGCATCACAACTCACAGCAACCTCCAACTCATGGCTTAAGTGATTCTCTTGCCTCAGCCTCCTAAGTAGGTGGGACTATAAGCACCCACCACAATGCCTGGCTATTTTTTTTCTTTTTTTTTTTTTTTTTATTTATTTTTCTTACTTATACATGTGTATATTAGGTTTCCATTTTTGCCTTCACAATGCCTGGCTATTTTTTTGTTGCAGTTGTCGTCGTTGTTTAGCTGGCCTGGGCTGGGTTCAAACCCACTAGCCTTGGTGTATGTGGCTGATGCTGTACCACTGTGCTACGGGCACCAAGCCATAGTGTGCTGTCTTTTTATTACCATTTTAAGTCATTTTTTTTTCTAAGACAGAGTTTCACTTTGTCACCCTGGGTAGAGTGACATGGCATCATAGCTCCACAGCAACCTCAAACTCTTGGGCTCAAGTGGTTCTCTTGCCTCAGCTTCCCAACTAGCTGGTACTACAGGCATCTGCCACAACGTCCAGCTATTTTTTAGAGACACTCTTGCTCAGGCTGGTCTCAAACCAGTGAGCTCAGGCAATCCACCCAACTTGACCTCCCAGAGTGCTGGGATTACAGGTGTGAGCTACCTCTCCCAGCCTTAAGTAATAATATTTATTTACTTATTTATTCATTTATTTATTTATTGAGACAGTCTCATTATGTCACCCTCGGTAGAGTGCCGTGGCATCTTAGCTCACAGCTACCTCAAACTCCTGGGCTCAAGCAATCCTCTTGCCTCACCCTCCCAAGTAGCTGGGACTATAGTCACCCACCACAACACCCAGCTATAATTTTTTTTTATTTATTTATTTTTTTAGATACAGGCTCACTTTTTGCCCTGGGTTGAGTGCCATGGTGTTGTCATAGCTCACAACAACATCCAACTCTTGGGCTCAAGTGATCCTCTTGCCTCAGCCTCCAGAGTAGCTGAGACTACAGGCACCTGCCATAATGCCCAGCTAGTTTTTCTATTTTTAGTAGAGATGGAGCCTTGCTTTTGCTCAGGCTGGTTTCAAACTCCTGAGCTCCAGCTATCTTCCCAGAGTACTGGGATACAGGTATACCTGGCCTATTTTAAGTAATAATTGCTTGTCTGCATAGGATGTTTCCAAAAGAATACACATGAAATTAAGAGCAATGGCTGCTTCTGGTGGGTGAAACAGGGATGAAGATAAGGATGCCCTTTCATGTCACTTCAGAAATTAAATCAGTGAAGTGGGGCTTCTCTAATGTTATGGTTGAACATCAGTGTCAGCACAGGTTGCTCAGTAAAGTGCAGATTCCTGGGCCCCGCCTCAAGGGGAGGCTTCTGATATCCGTGAGCTGAGGCAGGACTGGGGAATCTGTATTTTCCCTGAACCCTCAGGGTGATCTAGATGTTGGGGATTTTCAGATCACCAGGAAAGGTTGGAGAGTAGGAGCTGGGGAAGAATTTTTTTCCAGAGCCCCAAGGTGGGTGTGGGTGGATTTCAAAAAGTGGAAGGGAGGCTTCAGCTTCTGAGTTTGTATGAAGAGTGGGTAGACAGTCCATAGAATCAGCTGGAGAAAGCAACAGCAACAGCTTCAGTTTGTTAAGCATTTGGCATATACCAGACTCTCTGCCAGTGATCATAGGATGCATAGAACCACCCCCATCTTACAGATTAGGAAACTGAGGCTATGAGAAGGAAATGCCCCTGCCAAAACCATGCAGGTGGTAACAGAGCTGAAATCTGACCCAGCCATCTGGCCCAGGAACCTTGGCTCTCTACCTCTCGGTACTGCCTTCAAAGTAATTAAATACTATTTTCCTCCTTTATTTTTCTTTCTTTTTTCTTTTCTTTAAGAGACAGGATCTATTTATGTTACCCAGGCTGACCTTGAACTCCTGTGCTCAAGTGGTCTTTCTGACTCAGCCCTCTGAATAACCGGGACTACAGGCATATACCACCATGCCCAGCTGTGTTTCCCTCTTTGAATTCATATTCACCGGCTCCTAGCTCAAGATGAAGCTGTCAGTAACTAGAGAAAAGGTCAAAGGCTCAAGATACCTACCTGTGGGCTTCCAAACCACTACACAGTGGGCCATTGTGGATGGCTGTTAAAATTGTGGGCTTTGGAGTTAACTCACTGTTTATATCCAGTTTCTACCTCTTACTAGCTGTGTGACCTTGGACAAGTTACTTCTTGTCTCAAATTAACTTATCTCTACAATGTGATAAGCTGATCAGGACTATGAGTACCAGCAACAGAACAAACTCAAACATAGTGAAGCAAAAGTCTTCCCTGGCTCATGTACGTGACAAGCTAGGAGAAAGGGAAGATTCAGGCATGGCTGTATCCAGGGACTCAGATACCTTCATCAGGAGTCTCTATCATATGTCCCCTTTTCTGTGTTGCTGTCATTCTTAGGTGGTCTCCCACCTCCTGGGGATAAAGATGACCCCCACATGCAGCTCTGGACTTGGGTCCCACCCTAGCTCAGCAGCTTCTGTAGAAATAGGTTTTTTCACCTAATAGTTCCAGCAACAGTTCTGTGCTGGCTCTGAGTAGCCCTACTTAGGACACATGCATTCCTGTGCTCAAGTCATTGTATCCTGGGGGAGAAACATTTCTGAGTGTCAGGCCTGGGTCATGTGCTCACACCTAGAGCCAAGAAGTGGGATGAGTCCCACCCTGAGCACACAGACCTGTTATCAGGAGAAAGAGGTGTAGAAGCCAGCCAGGCAGGAACAGTAGGTGCGTGCTGCTTGGGGGTGATGATGGCACCTTTCTTCTCTTCTGCCCAGGCCTGGTATACTTATAGGCTCTGTTGCACGCTCATATTGTTGATGTCCCTCACCTGATGCCTGGTGAGACATCAGCACCTACCAGTCCCAGGAGATAACCGGAAGGAACTGCTGAATGTCGGGCCCAACCATAACACTGCTGAGGGACGCAGTATGTTGGGCCCAGGCACCAGAGCACGTCCTTGGTCTACCATTTGATGAGTCCTTACCAGCCATGTCCTGGGCCCACAGCCTTTGTCTTTAATCTGTTTTGTGCTGCTGTAACAGGATACCTGAAACTACATAATTTGTAAAGGTCTCCAGCCACTCCCTGGCTGGATTTCCCACAGATCTAGAGGCTGGAAGTCCAAGGTCACAGTATTGGCAGGCTAGGACCTGATCTCTCTACTTGAAAGATGGTAACTTGGGGCAGTACCTGTGGCTCAGTGAGTAGGGCGCCAGTTCCATGTAATGAGGGTGGCAGGTTCAAATCCGACCCCCAGCCAAACTGCAACAACAACAAAAAAAGCCAAGTTTTATGGCTGCTGCCTGTAGTCCCAGCTATTCGGGAGGCTGAGACAAAAGAATCACCTAAGCCCAAGAGCTGGAAGTTGCTGTGAGCTGTGATGCCACTGCACTCTACTGAGGGTGACAAAGTGAGACTCTGTCTCTAAAAAAAAGAAAGAACGATGGTACCTTGAATGCTGCACCCTCTGGAGAAGAGGGACACCATGTCCTCACCTGCAGAGAGTTCTCACACTGCCACAAGCCCTTTTCATAACAGCATTCATTCATTCATGAGGACTTTACGCTCAATACCTTCCATTAGGCCCCACCTCCCAACAGTTGCATTGGGCATTAAGTTTCCAGCACCTGACTTCTGGGGGACATAGCAGACTCTAGGTACCAAGTCCTCCAGATATTTTACTGGGTGGCCATGAAATTTCTCTGGGCTCCAGGTAACTTATAAGAGCCTAGAGGATTGGCTCAATGGGGGCATGAGAGCTTCCAGGCTGAGGGCTCCCCAAAGCTCATCTCTCACAGTTGCTGGGAGGTAGATTTTGTGAGCACAGCCCCTCCTCGGGCTCAGAGCCCCCTCTGGTGCAGGGCTGCAGCAGTGGTGGAGAATGCCAGCCCTGCTAGCGGATCTCCCTGCCTCAGGCCAGGAATGCTGCAGTATCTGTGCCAGCCTGGTCTGGGGGGAGTCACAGGCCGTTCTGCATCTATTTCAAGGTTCTGGATTTCGTGGCTTTTTTTTTTTTTAACCACCCTGCAAAGTAGGTCACCTGCTCCTCTTCCAGCTGCCTTTGAGATTGTTTGAAACAAGGCAGATACTGTCCTTTGATTCTGAGGGCATCTGTCTTCCTGGCCCCAAGTACAGCTAAAGGGGGCCAAGCTGGTCCACAGAGGGCACTGGCAGACTCAAGGCCTGGGTCAGGTGGAAGGCGGAGGAAGGGAAACGGGAGAGTGGGAGGACGGGAGAGGAGGTGACGTAAGAAGGGCCTGGCAATCAGAGCCCCTGTGTTGGGCCCTGTCCTGGTTGAGGTCTCTGAGCTGGTAAGTTTCCGATCAATTTAAAGACTATCCACTTGATTTTTGAAATAGGCCATCGTGGTTTGGATTTGGCCAGGGAAACTCAGCTCTGGCAGCAGGCACGTGTGCTGGTGGGCCGGGGCCTTTCTGAGTAACAAAGTTTTTCTTCCCAGGGGGTGGCCGGAGACCTATGACATGAATACCTCGGAGCCCAAGACTGAGCAGGACAGCCTCACACCTGGGGGCCGGCCCCCCTACCGCAGCAATGCTCCCTGGCAGTGGAGTGGGCCCGCATCCCATAACTCTCTACCAGCCTCTAAGTGGGCCACTCCAGCCACCCCCGGCCATGCCCAGTCCCTGAGCCGGCCCCCAAAACAGGCCCCCATGGTCCCCTTCCGGGAGTCCCAACCACTACACAGCAAGAGGTAAGGACCCACCAAGGGCGATCCCCACCCCCTCCTGCCATATGTCCACTCATGTTTTGGCCCTTCTTTCTCCCCTCCTTTTCCTCCAGTCTCTTTCTCGCCTGAGCCTCCCTGCCTCCCCTCTTACCCTCATGTCTCCATGTTCCTTCCCGCCCTGCCTCCCCTTGAAGCGTCAATGTGGGCCTCTTGCTCAGTGCTGGGGAGCTCAGTGAAACTCTGTTGTTTTTTTTAAGAGGTGGAGGGACTGATAAGCAAGAAATTTAGGACAGTGATTTCTTCTTGGGACAGCAGGGAGGAAGGGAGGCCTCAGGTCGGAGTTATCAGCCCTTTGCTAGTCATTGGGTTGGGTGAAAGCTATAGGGAGTTTGTTTTATTATAATAACAAATATAACTTACAGATATTCTTTTGAATATATTTTATATTAAAAGATAAAGAAAAAATTGCCCAAAATGAATAAATCCAATTTGTAGAGCAAAAGCTGAGGGGTGGGGGGACAGCAGTGCAACCTAGAAGAGGGGACGGGGGTGTCCAGCTTCCCCCTGCCCTATGCTCAGAACCTGTCTCTCCATCCCTAGTAGTAGAGAGCTGACGAGATGTGGCTGGGCCTGCAGGAAAGGCCCATCTGTCCACGCATCCTCTGAGGGCAAGGGTCCCCTCCCTTTCGCCTGACTCCTTCCTCTCCTGTCTGTCATTCCAGGCCAGTCAGTTTCCCAGAAACCCCTTACACGGCATCACCAGCAGGGGCCGACAGAGTCCCTCCCTACCGACAGCCTTCTGGGAGCTTCTCCACCCCCGGCTCAGCTACCTACGCGAGATACAAGCCATCCCCAGAAAGGTCAGAATCTCTTCATTCTTTTCAAATTAAGGAACCTGATGAAAGCTGTGGATCCTTCTTCCCCGGGATATGCAGCCCCCGTACAATTTTGTTTGCCATTTTATGGGCTTTCTGGACCCTTGAAGGTCATCAGAGGACCCTCCCCCAAGGGATTGGCTATGTCTCATATTAAATTTAGGGCTGCTCCCTTTGTAGTTCCTAAGCCTGACAACTGGGTTTCCATGCTCATGTAGGAAGTGTGCCGCCCTCACACCGTGTCAGGACATCAGTACAGTGTCCCCATGTTATGGTAAAACAAAAAAGGCCGAAGTGGGCTGAGTGGGGGTCGCTGCTGGCTTTTCTTCAGCAGTAAGACTGCCATCTAGCATGGCTACTCATCTGTCTCTCTGCCCCACCCCTGAGAATAGACCATCAGCATTGGCCGGTTTGACAATCTTCAGGCTTTAGTCCTGTACCCGTGTAGCCATCCCCAACCTAGCAGCCTGAGAGATCTTCCCATATCCTCCCTGGCTTCCCAGTGCCCTCCGGATAAGCCCAGCTCTGCAGCTTGGCATTGAAGGTCGTTCAGGACCTGGCTCCAGCTGAGCTTGCTCCCCGCTGCCTTCAGCCTCAGTGCCTATGTCCTTCCTCTCCCCAGTCCCTGTATCAGGGGCAGCCAGTAGTCCCCCATCCTCAGGCCCTGGGCCTCATCCTGATGCTTTCTTTGCCATTTGCCCTTTGTCCATCCACTCAGCCTCCTGCACATTTCTGTCACCTGCCCCCTCCTCCTTCCCTGCTGCCTTGCCCTGGCCACCCCAGAGGGCTTTATCATACCTCTCCTAATCCATCCTCCACTTGGCAAGCAGAAGGTTCTTTTATGTCTGGCTGTGTCTATCCCCTACTCCAAACCCTCCTACAACTCCTAGAACCCTCAGAACACAGCCTCAACCCTTCCCTTTGGCCACCCAGGCCCCTTACCCCTTGCAAGTCTTGTGTCGTGCCACATATCGGCCACACTGGCACCGCCAGCTTCCCACAGGCTGCCTGTGTTTCAGAGCCTTGTTCATGTTCTTTCCACGGCCTAGTAATTCTTGGTGCTCTTCATGCCACACACCCCTATCAGCTAACTCAAGCTCTGGTGCTCCTCCTTCAGGAAGCCTTCCCTAAAGCTCTTGAACACAAGATGATGTGCAGCCTCTCTGCCCTTAGTTCCCTGTGTGCTTCCTGACCATGCCTTGAGCAGTATCAATTCTGTTAGCTCAGCTGAGAGTGTGTGTGCATGCCTGCATGCACATGTGTATGAGTGAGAGAGCAAGCGTGCTCGCCGAGAGCGAGGAGCTTTTCAGTTCACCTTTGTGTCCCCATCACAGCACTGGATCTGACGTGACATACCTTTGGCACATATTTGATAAAAGGATGGAGTGAGTGGGATTGTTTCAATAAAACCACCTGCCTTGCTGGGTGTCGTGGCAGGCACCTGTAATCCCAGCTACTTGGGAGGCTGAGGCAGGAGGATTGCTTAAGCCTGAGAGTCTGAGGTTGCTGTGAGCTACGACACCATGATACTCTACCAAGGGTGACAAAGTGAGGCCCTGCCTTAACACTGGGCTGTGTGCACTAAACTGGTGATTCTTATCCTTTAGCAGAGGAGGACTGGTTAAAATACAAGTAAATTAAAATACTTGTAAATTACTGGACCTTGCTACCAAGTTTCTGACCTGGCAGGTCTGGCATAAGTTGTGCCACATGGGTGCCGCTGGTGCAAGGACCATGCTCTGAGAGGCATGACACCAGGCCACTGTTAGATTCTAAGACTTCCTTGTTAAATTGGGGAAACCTACCCACTGTCTCATCTTCTAATGGCCACCATTCAGCTTTCATTCAGCAGAGGGTCCCAGAAGCTTTCTGTGTGCCAGGGCTAGGAGGAATATTTGAGACACTCAGTTGCTAGGGAGTCCTATTATTAATGCTTGATGACTGGGGTGGAGAGAGGATCCTAGAAACCAGGCACACTGTGGTGAGCAGGGGAGGGAACACAACCCAGCCCTGAAGGTCTGGGCTGGCCGCCTGGCAGAAGTGACATTTAAGTAGAGATTTGAGAGATAAGTAGGAGTTTGCTGCAGAGAGGAAGCAGAAGGTTATTCCAGACAGCGCAGAAGCCACAGACACAAGTAAGCAGGATGGTGTGGAACTCAGGAGGACCAGAGAGGAATGTGGTGTGAGCAGGATGTGGTGCATGGGGCCTTGTGGGGCAGCAAGGACTGAAGCTGGAAATGGCAGTTGGCCCCGAGTGATTGACCAGTAACAAAGGGGGTGGGGATGATGTTACTGAGAGCTGTTGGGAACAAGGTTTTCCCCCTTTATTATGTTTTTTGTCCCTCCCCCCTTTATTATGTTTTCTTAATTTTTTATTTTGAAATATATGCATGCATTCACAGGAAATTGAAAAGAAATGTATAGGAAGGTCCCATGACCCCTTCACCCAGCTTCTCCGTTGTTAACATCTGTATACATGTAATACAGTAGCAAAGCGAGTGGGCATTGGTGCGAGCCTTAGAGCCTATTCAGAACTCACCAATCTCACATGCTCATTGGTGTGTGCGTGTGGCTCTGTGCAGTTTTTATCACGTATACTCATGTGTGACTGTCACCAAGACTCCTCATCCTACCCCTCTATAGCCACACCCATCCTCTACCCCTATTCCTAACCCCTGGCAACCATTAATCTCTTCTGCATCTATTCCTTCCCTTTCCTTCCTTTCTTCCCTTCCTTCTTTTCCTCCCTCCCCCTTTCCTCCTTCCCTCTCACTCCTCTCTCTGTCCCTTCTCCTGTCCCTCTCCCCTATTCCTCCCCGCTTCCCTCTGTCCTGCCCCCTCTCCCTTTCCCTTTCTCCTCCTCTCCCCAAACCACTCCTTCCTTCCATCCTCCCTTCTCCCTCCTTCCCTCTGTTGTCTTGGCTAGAGTGCTGTGGCATCATGTTAGCTTGCTATAACCACCAACTCCTGGGCTCAAGTGACCCTCCTCCCTTAGCCTCCCGAGTAGCTGGGACTACAGGCATGCACCACAACCCTGGCTAATTTTTCTATTTTTATAGATTTGGGGTCTCACTCTTGCTCCTGGCCACGAGCAATCTTTCCGTCTCAGGAGGTTCCTCCCAGAATACCAGGATTACAGGCATGAGCCACCACGCCCAGCCTGCATCTCTTTAATTAAGGTTATTTTATGAATGTTCTGTATAAGGAATAAACAGCACATATCCTTTTGTAATTGTTTTTTGCACTCACCATAATATCCTTGAGATTCATCCAAGTCATTGTGAGTCTCTATAGTGAAGTCCTTCTTGTTTTGAGTTGTCTTCCATGGCAGCTGTACCACAGTTCAGCCACTTGCTGTTGAAGGACATTTGGGTAGATTCTGAGTTTTGGTCATTATGGATAATTCATGCTATGAATACGTACATTCAGGCGTACAAGTTTCTGCATGAAAATAAATTTTCATTTCTCTGGGACAAATGCCCAAGAGTACAATTGCTTACCGTATGGTAAGCCCATTTTTAGTTTGAAAAGGAACTGCCAAATTGTATTCTAACGTGTCTGTACCATTTTACATTCCTACCAGCAACGTATGAATGATCCAGGTCTCCAAATCCTCACCGCCATTTGGTGGTGTCACCATTTTTCATGTTAACCATTCTGATAGGTATGCAGTGCTATTTCATTGTGGCTTTAATTCCCATTTCTTGAGCAGCTAATGATGTCAAGCATTTTTTCATGGCTTATTTGCCAGCTGTATAGCCTCTTCATTGACATATCTGTGCATGTCTTTTGCCCATTTTTTAATTGGATTCAGTGTTTTTCAGTGTTTGAGAGTTCTTTGTATGTTCTGAATACAAGTCCTTTGTCAGACGTGTGAATTGCAAATATTTCCTCCGGGTCCTTAGTTGTCTTTTCATCTTCTTTACAGGATCTTTCACAGAACAAAAAATTTTCATTTCAATGAGGTTCAAATTAACATTTTTTTCCTTTTATGGATCATATTTTTGGTGTTGTCTAACAATTCCACCTCGTCCCAAGTCCTGAAGATTTTCTCACGTTTTTCTTCTAGAAGTTTTACCATTTTACATTTATTTATTTTTTTATTTTTATTTTTATTTTTTTGACACAGAGTCTCACTTTACCACCCTCAGTAGAGTGCTGTGGCATCACAGCTCACAGCAACCTCCAACTCCTTAGCTTAGGTGATTCTCTTGCCTCAGCCTCAGCTGGGACTACAGGCACCCACCACAATGCCGGGCTATTTAAGTTAATTATTTTAAGTTAATTTTTATATAATGTGAGAGGTTTAAAATGGTTACATTCCCTTTTTTGTAGTAGATACCTCTCTATAGATGTCTGCTGTCGTCCAGCACCATCTATTGAAAAGGCTATTCCTCCTCCATAGCCTTGCTTTTGCCCCGTAAGGCAAAAATAGGGAGCACATTAACTGGGCACATTTGTGTGAGACTATTTCTGGGTTCTCTAGTCTATTCTGTGAATCAATATGCTTGACCTCAGTGAGTTCTGCCAGTAATTCCACGAGGTATCTGATTTAATTAGCCCCATTTTACAGAGAGGAAACTAAAGGTCAACAAGGTGAATCACTTGGCTAAGGTCACTCTGCCAAGAAATAACAGAGTCAGGACAGGAACCCAGTCCTATGATTGTGGAAGACCAGCCTGAGTCCAGAGCTATCCTCGTGCCTAAAACACTCCAAACTCATCCTCCAAATCAAGGTGATGCACATGGTCCCCTCCAGCACCCCCAGCCGCAGTGTAATAATCTGATGGCTGTGGCTTTGTGTTTTACGCTCAGTGGCATTAGCAAATAGAAAATATTCCTTCCTTTTTCCTGGTACTCTAGCTCTTTCCCCACTACCCTTCTCTTGCTACAATCAGATGGAGCCTAGCCCTGCCCTTTGTAGCCCACATCTCAGCAATTTCCATCTCTAGAGCAATGGGGTTCCAAACTTTGTGAAATGTTCCCAGCACACCTTAAGCCCTAACCTCCCAGGAGTGTCTCTCACACTCAGTCACCATCCTGCAGTAAAAGGCCTGGCCAGGGTTACTCAAGTGGTCTCTGTTCCTTTCCCGTTTTCCTGCTGCACATTTGTCCCATGATACCCAAGCTAGACATTCCCACTCAGTCAGGGATGTTTGTACCCCTCAGGAGCCCTGTCTCCAGCTATCTTCTCCAGCTATCTTCTCCAGCAGGCCTGCTGCTTGCTGAATTCATCCAGGTTTTAGGAGCGTTAAGGCCCTTGTAGGCAGAGCTTGTCTCATGGCCCATCTTAGATTTACTGAGAGGCTGTTACGACTTAAAAACAAGGGCGGCGCCCATAGCTCAGTGGGTAGGGTGCTGGCCACATACACTAAGGCTGGCAGGTTCCAACCCAGCCCGGGCCAGCTAAAACAACAATGACAACTGCAACAACAACAACAACCAAAAAAACAGCCAGGTGATTTGGCAGGTGCCTGAAGTCCTAGCTACTTGAGAAGCTGAGGCAAGAGAATCCCTTAAGCCCAAGACTTTGAGATTGTTGTGAGCTGTGACACCACAGCACTCTATCCAGGGCTACAACTTGAGACTCTATCTCAAAAGAAAGAAAGAAAAAGAAAAGACTTAAAAACCAGGCCCAATCCCTCATCAGCTGAGCGTAGGCAAGGGGCTTCACCTCTCTGTACCTCTGTCTGCTCAGGGAACTATCTCGGAGCAGCATCCTGAGTATTTGAGGAGGAGGACCCTTTAGAGCACTCAAAACTGTGCCCGGGACATAGTAAATGCTCTGTGACAACTGTTACAGTTACTGCGCAGCAAAGAGCCTGTGCTGATGGCTGGGTACAGAGGCTGGTGGGTGCTGTCCTTGTCTTTAGGAGTTTGCCACCTTTCTGTACGAGGTGAAGGAACCACCAAGCTAAGCACAGTGTTAGGACAGAAACGTGTGACAGGTTCAACAAGTCCGCAGGGCAGGACTGGGCCCCAGACGCTTGTTCATTAGGCTTTCTTTTTTCTTTTGTTTTCCTCTGCCAGCTCCATAAAGAGTGGTACATCAGGTAGGAGGCATTGGACTGCAAGTGACAGAAAACCTAACTTGAGAAGGCATGAAAGTGAGCACAGTAATAAGTCTGGGTCTAGGACAGCTTTGGGGCTGCAGCCCAGGGATGTCCTCAGGGACCTGTTTCCACCAGTGATCCCTTGATGGCTGCCATCGCCCCAGATAGAACCAGTGCCCTGCAGACAGAGAATGACTTTCGTTTGTAAGAGGGAAGGCACTGTGTTACCTGCCCATCTCTGAGCCAACCCCTGGCAAGGTCATAGTGCCCCTCCCCCATGACTATCTTAAACTGTCAGGATTTACTCAAACGATACGCAAGAGGAATGGCTGCCAGAGCAGAATCCAGGCTCTATCAGCAGAAAAGAGAAGGTGATAGTTGCTGGGGTGGCAGCTGACAAAGGCTGTGTTATCTGTCAGTGTTTCACTGATCAGTGTAGGAGATTGGCAGAGCAGGCTAGAGCCCTCCACATGGATGAGCCTCTTGCTCACTTTATGTCTGTCTTGGAACTTTCTTCTGTGGCCAAGTGGGAAGCTCAAGCCAGTACCCCATAGCCAACCCTGCTGACCTTAAAGCACCCTGACCTTGGCCTCTCTGGAGTCAGTACACCCAGCTTCTGCCTGGGAATGCCTGAAACTGCTTTCAGCACCCAAACCCAAAACCCTTTATCTTTAAAGTGATTTTATCTTAACTGGGCGTAGTGGCTCATGTCTATAATCCCAGAACTCTGGGAAGCCAAAGTGGGTAGATTTCTTGAGCTTCAGGAGTTAAAGACCAGCCTAAGCTAGAGTGAGACTCTGTCTCTACTAAAAATAGAAAAACTAGCCAGGTGTTGTGGCAGGCACCAGTAGTCCCAGCTACTCAGGAGGCTGAGGCAAGAGGATTGCTTGAGCCAAGAGTTTGAGGTTGCCATGAGCTATGATGACACCACAGCATTCTACCCAGGGCAACAGAATGAGACTTCTCAAAAAATAAAAGAAAGAGAAAGAGAAAGGAAAGAGAGAGAAAACAGTGATCCAGACAATATAATTTCTTTCTCCACATTTTAGGGACCCCAGGTCCCCCTCCCTGATACTGTGTGCCACGTAGCCTGCTACTTCCCACCTGCCCAGGGTGGATATTCAAGCAACAGCCAGAAAGAGCCCAGAGACAGAGGTCCCCTTCTGAGATGCTTTCCTGGCTGGAAGGTACACGTGGCGCTTCCACTTTTATCTCGTTGGCCGGAAGTACAAGGGAGCCTGGGAGATGTAGTCTGTTAAGCGACTGCATTGCTGCCCCAGATACAGTTGGGATTCTGTTACTGAGGAGAAGGGAAAGACTTGGTATTAGGGAAGCAGCCAGCAGTGTCTGCCACCCACACTTCCCGCTTTCCCCTGGCTGTTCCCGGCCATCACTGATATCTTCCTTTAGTACTTTTCAGTTGTGGCTTTTGGGTAAAACTGACTAAGTCCATCAATGCTTCAGTCTTCATCTGCATTTACCAGGCAGCTAGCCAGGCATGGAGCCAGCCAGCAAGGCGAACATTGCTTATAGTCACAGTTGCCTTTGTAAAGTCCCATAAGTTGGTGGAAACTGGGCCTTGGACATTAAGAAAACTAAGAATGAACCCTTTGTGCTTCCTGTATTTTGGCTTTGGCTTCCTTTCCTGGAGGTGCTAGAAAGTGAGGCCTGGTTGGGAAGGGAGGATAGCAAGTCTTTTCTTGGCAAGTGGATAGAGCTGAATTTTCAGAGAGAGCAGCACCCCTCCCAAACGCCCTTCTGCTGTCCTTGGAGGATTGAAACCTAGGGGTTTAGAGTGTGATCTTTGTAGAGACAGCCCTGGCTTTGCTCTGACTTATCCAGTGACCCTGGATAAGTTACTTGATTCCTCCTTTAAATGTGGGGGAGTCCCCATTTGTCACCTCTCCTCACCACCAGCTTCTCCCAAGGTGGAAGTACGGATGCCAGAGGCCAAATGGAAGTTGCAATAGCAGCATTATATTAATGGAGGCTCAGTAACTCCTCCAAAGTACAAGGCCTGTGTAGAGGGGGTGCTTCTAGCTATCTCAAATGTTGTAGGGATTTGTTACCTCACAGAAAAGGGAGCTCGGAGGCAGGGCAGGCGCCAGGGAAGGTGGACCCAGCACCCTGACAACACTAGTAAGGGCCAGTTCCTCCTGCTTCCTCGCTCCCACACTCGGTGCTGGCCTCATTGTCAGGCTGGTCACAGGAGGACAATGCAGCTTGTAACGTTTGTCTGCACCCAGAAGCATCTGAAGCACAAAGAGAGGCCACCTTTTCTTGTCATCTCTCTCAGGACCAAGACTTTCTCCCAAAAGCCTCCTAGTTAGACTTTCCCCCATTTCAGTCAGGCTATGCTAGCTAACAAATACCTGAAAATCTCCATGACTTAAATCAAAAAAGATCTATTTCTCAGTCACTCTACAGTTCCACTGCTGACTGGCAAGGGACCTCTCAGGACCCAGGGTGCCTGAGCAGCCACCACCTCCAGTCCCTTCCCTCAGAGCTCATCCATGAGAACCAGCCACATGACCCCATCCAGCCAATCTCCAGGGACCAGGAAGTTCAGTCCTGCCACAGACTTGGAGGTGGAGAGCCAGAAATATGTCGTGGGAGTCTAATAACCCTCACATGTCAGTAGCCAAATTGTGTCACAGGCCTGTCCCTGAATCAACCTCAGGCAAGGCGAGGAGTTTCTAGGGGATTCATTCCATGGCATAGAGAATGCCGCTGAGACAGGAGGCCATAGGGACAACCCTGTGCTGCTGCCTCCCTTAAGTCCTGGCCCTTGCCAGTGGGCATGCTGAGCTGGCCCCCAGGGAGGTCTCTATGTGGGGGGTAGCGTTGTTATTTCATCCGCTCCACAACCCTGTGAGGGAGAAAATGTTACCTCATTTTTCAGATGGAAAAACTGCTGCTCGAATCAATGAGCACTTGCCCCACCAAAGCCAGGCAGCTGGTCTGGGCAGGTGGAACAGGGCTTCAAGCCCACATATGCCTCTCTTGGAAGCCTGAGCCCACAGCTTGTCCCTTGTAATACAGGGTCACACACAGGGTTTAGCCTATTGGCCAATGGTCACAAGTCACCACTAGCATGTGTCAGCCCTAGGCATAAGTGCTAAGCACAGTGGGGCATCATTGAGTCCTGCAAGGAAGGGCGTACTCTGATTGCCTCTTGGCAGTGAGAGAAACTGAGGCTCAGGGCTAGGAGTTGCCTGCACCTGGCTGGACAAGGGAGAGTGGTAAGGTTTGAAGCCCAGCCTGGCCCACCCCAGGCCTCCTGTACCTACAAATGCTTTCTTACCCTGCTCCTCTCTGTCTGAGACAGGGAACCCATAGATAGGCCTGGGGCAATAATGGCTGGTGCCAGCTCACCATATTTCACAGCCAGTAGGACCCCCTGAGGAGCCTAAAGGTGGGGTAGTCAGCCCAGATAGCTCTGCCCCTTCCCTCCTGGAGAAACACACCTTGCCCTGGACTCGCTGCTACTGCCAGCTCTCTGGCAGGCTTCCCAGACGAGTCTCTCATTCCTGGCCCTCAGTTAATAGCGTGTCTCCGGGCTTACTCACCTGCCCCGCCGAAGCTTTCTCTCCCAGATCCACAGCACAGCCTCCTGTGTATTTACAACCCACTAGTGAGCAAGCTTCGGCTCGTGTGGTTCTTGACACACCAGTCCCTCACCCTGTGATGGTCTCACTCCCCTGCAGGTACACGGCCGCCCCGCACACACTGCTGTCTTTTGATCCCCACTTCAGCCACGATGGAGCATCCAGCGGCGACTCCTCCTCAGGCGGCCTGACCAGTCAGGAGAGCACGATGGAGCGCCAGAAGCCAGGTAGGGCCTCCCTGGGTTGCCCTGCCTGCCTCATTCTGCAGAGCCTCTTACTTATACTTTGACAGGTGACAACCCCCTCCTGTCAGTGGCAGATACAACACAAAAGAAAGCTGTCAGAGCCCCATGTAAGATTAGAGAGGTCACCCAGGAGAGCAGGGGAACGAGTGAGGACGATCCTTATCCTTGTAGACGGGGCATCAGCAGATGGCGTCTGCTGCACTGAAAAGGCAGCGCAGGAGGACAGCTGTGTGTTATAGGGCTGGTCGGGACCAGGGAAGACAGTTGAAAGGATTAGAAGTGGCACTCTAAGGGGAACAGAACCGACTATGTTCCGTGGCTTTTCATTATATAAATACTCCTATATTGTTTTTGACTTTTATGGACACATAACACATGTTGAGAAAAGAGTTCAAATCGTGAGTGTAACATGTCACAGACCAGGTGCGCCCAGTATAGGACCAGAGTGTGGCCAGCCTCCCAGAAGTCCCTGCCTTTCTCAGTCAGTACCCCCAAAGTGCCCCTCTCCTGACTCTCACAGCCTTAGTTTTGCCTGGTTTTGAATTTTAGAGAATATAGAATCACTCTGTATGTATGTCGTGAGTGTGTCTGGCCTCTGTTTGTCAGCATCGTGTTTGTGAGAGTCAGCTATAGGATTATTAGCAGCAGTGTGACTTCTGAGTGGTGTTCCATGGCACTACTTACTGCCCTGTATTGCCCTGGGTTCCATAAACCCTACTTATTGCCCTGTCCTGCAGCTGATAGACATTTGGCTTATTTCCAGTTTGGGGCTGCTTAGAGCAGTGTTGCCAGGAATATTCTTTTACCTGTCTTTTGATGAATATTTGCTCATGTCTTTGAGCAGTAGATACGTAGGAGTGGAATTGCTGACTCTTATGTTTAGCTTTGTAAGAAAGGGCCAACCCATTTCCCAAAGTGATAAACCATCTTATACTCCCACCAACAGCGTATGAGAGTTCTGGTTCTCCCATGTCCTCACCAACCTTTTCATTTCAGCTGTTCCAGTGGGGTTGTGGTAGTGTCATGTTATGTTTTTGCATTTTTCTGATGACCAGTGACATAGAGCACCTTCTCATGTTCATTCCGCTGTACCTCGTATATAATTATCAATCGCATGTATGTACTACTTAGATGATTTTTTTTTTTTTTTGAGACAGAGTCTCGCTCTGTTGCCCTGGGTAAAGGGCCATGGAATCATAGCTCAAAGCAACCTCAAACTCTTGGACTCTAGAGATCCTCCTGCCTCAGCCTCCCAAGTAGCTGGAACTACAAGTGCCCTCCATAACACCTGGCTGTTTTTTTCTATTTTTAGTAGAAACATATCTCACGCTTGCTTAGGTTGGTCTTGAACTTCTAAGCTCAAGCATTCCACCCACCTCGGCCTCCCACAGTGCTAAGATTGCAGGCAGGCGTGAGCCATTGCCTTGCCTTGATGAATATTTTAAACATAATTTCATATAAACGGGTAGCCCCTTTGAAGCCTGAGAACCACCAGATGAATGGGTGGGGTGGCTTCAAAACGAAGCAAACAAAAAAAAAATGCTAGACAGCCTTGACATTGGCAGTGGAGGTGGAGATGTCCTCTGAGACAATGTTTGAGAATGTCTGAGCATCTAGGAATAGGAAAGCTGTTAGGAGTTTCTCTGGGGTGGGGAAGAGGTGTCATGAGGTCCAGGATTTGTGGCCTAGAGAATTCCTCAGCACCTTGGCCATGGTTCATAAGCCAGGGACAGTGGTTCACCTTCAGACAAGCATCTGGGGACCCTGGCCCCTCTGTCCCGCTGTTGTCCCCGGAGCTGCACACATGGTTATTTCTCTCCTCGGCACACTTCATCCTGCCTGTCATGGCTACAATGCTGTGAACTTTGCTCCAACACAGACACATGTGGATCTTCTTGTTGGCCCATCCAGTTCAGAAAAAGAAAGAAATGCTACATGACTATTTCCTCCCACTGCAGTATAAACCAGGGAGGAGGTAATCCCAGTGGGTACCACGGCCCCACGTGAGAAACTCACTGTTGTCCTTCCTGTCTTTTCTCTTCTTAGCATAGAGCCGGGTTCCTCTCTCACTTCCTAGAACATAAGCTGATTCACACCTTCCTCTCCACACACACAGAGGTCAGGGGAATCTGTGTTTAGAATTACGAAGTCTAGAATGTATTCAAGACCCAGAAAAAGGCAGCTCACTTAGGGCCAAGGAACCAGTGAAGATCAGGCCTCTCAGCAGATGTGGGCTTTGCCCACCCTTGCTCATATGACAGTCATGGCAGGAGCAGCAGCAGCAGGTTTTGTGTGGTGGTTACGTGCCCAGCATTGCACTTGCTTTCCCGTTTACTCATCTCGGAAACACAGCTGAGTGGACACTGTGACTGCTCCAGTTCAGAGATGAGGAAGAAGAGACACAAAAAGGCTGCCACTTGTCCAAAGTCACTGCTGGGTGGTAGCATAAGTGGGATTTGAACCAAGGCCTGTAGATACCCAGACAGAGGTGTTGTGAGGCAGCTAGTCTGAGTCTGTAGTCAGGGCCAAAGGTCAGGCCAGAAGCGGAAGTGAGAGTTATAGACTTATAGGTGGTATTTGAGCCTGGATGTCACTACTGTGGGCTCAGCTCTGTAGGAATGTGGTTTCCCTGGGCCCATGGGATGCTTCCAGAGGAAAACCATCTGTAGGGGCAAAGTGGGTGCTTTGTCCACCTACTTTGTACCCCTAGCTTTCCATGTCCTTGGCTCCCAAGTGAAGCCCCGCGGGCAGTGACACCTTCAACTGAGTCCAGACTGTGTCTAGCCAGGCCATTCTCTGCAGTGGCTTTGAGTGCCAGCAGGAATATGGGCCCCCAAGTGCCCTAGAGTTGCACAGAGTCAGCAGGTTGTGGTTGTGAGCTCACATAGGCCTGCTGGGAGTTTCTGAGTTGACTGCGTGCTTGGCCTGTGACCTCAGCAATCATAGCCTCAGCCTATTCCTCTGCAGGAGCCATGCTAAGTGTCTGTCCTCCCAGGGTGTTGTGGGGTTCCTATGAGCCATGCATGCCTCTCACTCAGCACAGGACAGCCCATCATTAGGAGAATAAGGTCCCCTGCTCATCAAGCACTTGCTGTCCATCGCTGCCAGACTTATTGTTGGGGAAGCCCAAGGAGAGGGCAGCACTTAAGAACACAGGCCCTGGCTCGGTGCCTATAGCTCAACCGGCTAAGGCGCCAGCCATGTACACCTAAGGTGGCGGGTTCGAATCCCCAGCCCAGACCCGCCAAACAACAATGACGGCTGCAACCAAAAAATAGCCAGGCGTTGTGGCGGGCGCCTGTGGTCCCAG
>CAUYQS010085339.1:0-35137 GCA_963574585.1 Otolemur crassicaudatus
CACTTTCTCTCCCCATCCTCTTCCTCCTCCTTCTCTCTCCTCACCTCTCTTCTTCTCCTCTGTCTCTCACTTTCTCTCCCCATCCTCTTCCTCCTCCTTCTCTCTCCTCACCTCTCTTCTTCTCCTCTGTCTCGCACTTTCTCTCCCCATCCTCTTCCTCCTCCTCCTTCTTCTATTTCCCGTTCTCTCTCCAGCCCACATATTTTCTCTCACCCTCCCTCATTATCGTAGCTCTTTGCCTTATTGACACCACTATCTTAAAAAGTGACAGAAAGGAAAACTCCCATTGTGCAGGTGATAAAACTGAGACCTACATATCTGAATAAATTATTCCAAATGGCCAAAATGTAGGGTGATTTCCCCATAATCTAATGCTCCTAGCACTGTGCCATCAGGTTACCTAAGCAGCATACTTGATATGAAAATGAATGAAGCATACTTGTTGATATCATATCAAAGATATAAGGGGGTAAGAAGAAACATTTAGTAAAAGAAAATTTACAACATAGCATCTATTTTTATATTCTTCCATTGTCTTGAAATAGAGAATAGTAGATGGATGTTTATTTGCATTATTTGGTCATGTGGGAAATAATTGGAGTAGAAACATGGGAAGTTGCCCATGTTGGCCCAGTAAATTCAAGGTAACTGTCGTCCATGCGTTATTATGAATAGGGGAAAATCATTTGATAGTTTTCATAAACACGTAAAGCTATCTTTCAAAAAGTAAATCTTGTCTTTCCCTAGCTTAAAATCACTCCTTCCCACTGTATTTAGAATAAAATCCAAAGTCTGAGTAGAGGGATTGTATCGTTTATATTCTACTCCGGGGCACTTGTCAGATAAAATGGGGTCTGTTAGTCAACACAGGGGTAGCAGGCAGAAACTGAGACCTGACCACACCAGCAGTCGAAACCTGGTGGTTACCCTACACACAATCTTAACTTTCTCTGTAGCTTCCCAGAGCACCACTCATCTCCTGGCTCAGCTGGCTTCCACCACACTGGCTTTCCACCCTCAACGCTACTTGGATATACTAAGCTGGGTTTCTTCTCAGGGTTAGGCACTTGCTGTGCCCTCTGTATGGAATCCTCTCCCCCTAGTCATTCACATAGGGAAGGCCTCCCTATCATTCTGGACTTAGCTCAAATTTAGTTTCCTGAGAGTGGACTTTTTGGACTGTTCTGATGCTGATGATCTTTCCCCTCCCTCTCCTTCTACTCATCCTTTATTTAAAATAATTTGATTTACTATTGATTTGATTTGCAAATATCTAAACAGGAGCACCGTAGCAGCCAGGACCTCATTACTGAAGTCCGCTTCTCCATCTGAAATGGCTAGGAGTGGCTGGCACACTGCAGGCACTCAAACGTATGTGTCAAATAAATGAATATGTAAGAGTAAAATTGGAATAAGAACATTTGATTACTTTACTAATGATGATTGCAGATGTGTAGTCAGCCATTTTGAGCATTTCTACACACACATACAACAGAGCCAGAACACAATTTCTGTGACGACGTTTTTATACAGTAACATTATGAGAATTGCACTCAATTGAGTGGTCCGAAGGTATCATCCTATTCCAGAGAGTTTTGTGCACTGCCTAGAAGATGAGATGATGCTTGTACATGGACTCAGAACTCTGGCATCAGAGTTAGAGGGTGAAGGATGTAACCAGGGCTGTTCATAGTAAGTTGGTCATTTTCCGAGAAGGTTGAGAGCATGGCCTTATATTCTCTTTGTCACCTGAAATACTCTATTTGCTCATGCCCTTCTCTGTCACTTACATCCCATCTCTCTGGTCATTTGCTTGCCTTGCACTACACTGTAAGCACCAAAAATTCAGGGCAGGGTGTTTTTTCTTTCTAATATTCACAGCTCTCCCACTCCTATGCCCAAGGTACCTCGATCATGAAACACTTGTTAATAAGTGTTAAATTGAATGGAACTAAATTATATATAATAAATCAATGTATTATAAACAATTAACCATCTATTTTAGGAAAAGTCCCCAATGATATGCAAAACAAGCACACTGTGCTTGATGTGCACTATGTACAATATAGTGTTGCTGATTTTATAACTTTTGGAGCTACAAAACTTGAGATGGTTCCTTCTCGGTTGGGGCTGAGGACCCTCTTCAGTTTCTCCACAGTCTGCAGGTGATATTTAGCCTCTGAGATCCTCTGACCTCCCACAATCCAGTGTGTAAGCAGCATCCAGGTCCCACAGACATGCCGATTCCCCGCCATGGGCTCCGTCTGGCTCAGACCTGCACCCCCATTGCCTGGGGTTGCCAAGTGTTTGGAAGAGGCTGGATCAGGAGTCATCCGACTTTAACTCCTTCTCAAATTTTTAATTCCACTCTTAAAACTACCCATTACAGACATTTTAGCACTCACAAAAATAGGATGTATATGTCAATGAATTCATATGCCTCCTCGCTCAGCTTCAACAACACTTATCTTGTTTCACCTCTATTTTTGTGCCTACCCAAACTTTTACTTTTTTCTCCAGATAATTTTAAGTCCCAGGGAGCCTGCTTAGGTTTGTACATCTCACAGGCAACACTCGTCTGTCAGCATGACTACCCCGCTATTATCACATCTAACCAGATCAACAAATAATTAATATCTAATACATAGACTGTGCTCAATTCTCTTTATCTAAAAATTAATTAGTCTGTTTGAACCACAGGTCAAACAAGAGCACATACTGCTCTGCAGTGACATGTCTTTTAAATTTCTTGTGATGTATACATTCCCCTCTCCTTTCTATGCCATTTATTTGCTGCAGAAACTGGGTCATTTACCCTCTAACGTCTCACCTTCTAAGTTGGCTGGCCATGATGTTCATACTGTCTTTTAGCATGATCTTTATTTTCTGAAAATTTATAGTTAATGATTCAGAAATTTTTCTGTTGCTTTTTCTTTTTTGTTTGTTTGTCTGGTGTTATATACTTCTCATATCACCAAAAATATGATGCCTGGGTGTCACCCTGCAGGAAAGCTCAGTTTGATGACGGGACTCAGGTGTTCCCAGTCCTCACCGACCTACTGTAAACACGTCTCCACCAACTTCTCACCTACTGGGCACAGCCACCAACAAGGAGAGTGCCTTGGTCTATTACTTCATTCGAATTTCAAAGTGGGACATTTTTAAACCTGTAAGTTCTCCTTTTCTCAAGGACAATTTTTCTTCGTCAACTATCTGGTTACCTTAAAATGTGGTCCTTGTGGGAAAAGCAGGACAAATGCTTGAGTGTTTTTCCTCAAGGATCAGTTTTCAGAGTACAGGGTTGGTGGTATTCTAGCAAGCTCCAGAAGTGACCACTGAGATTTTATTTAAATATAATCACACATTCATTCATTTTAAGATGTTTTCACTTAACAAGTTCAATTCATTGCAACTATTTCTCCATTTAGAGACTTGAGTTCTCCCAACTTTGGGGACGGGAGCACCTTCAAGTCACTTCCTCAATCCTTCTGATACTGCACACTTCTGTTGATGGTTTCTTTGCTTTCAGGCACAACGATATGTTCCAAATTCAACTTGTATATTTCCTGTCTCAGACCTGGAATCAGCAGTTTTCCAAGAAGTCTCTGGTTCCTTTTAATGGGAAATGTATTTTTTTTTTTTTTTTAACCACAGCCTGGGCCTACAGGACTATTCATTATTTCCTGGTGCTCATTGCTACCAGGATTTTTTAGTGGAGTGAGAAAGGACTGTATAGTTTTAAGAAAAATAAACATCATTCTTAAGTTCGTGCCGATATTTTCACCAATTGAAATGAAAGATTCTGGTGTTTTTATGACCTTGGTTTTATATTTATATCTCTTTTCCCTTCCTCTGAAAATATTTTGGTTCATGAAAACATTGAGATAATCCTCTATTTTATATATCTAATAGTTTCAGAATGATAATAGCAATATTTCCAGTAATAACAAACCTACTGAATACATTTTAAAATTTCTCTGTGGTTTGCTTTTTTGTCCTTACGGTAAATACTATGATTTAAAGTCAGTTGAAATGAATCTTTCCCACGTCATTGCCACCTACTTGATATATAGTTTGGTTCACTTGCCTTAGGTTTTAAAAATTATTTTTAGGAATTGGTTTTGATACAAAAAACCCGCCAACTCCAGCATATGGGGCTGGCGCCCTACTCCTTTGAGCCACAGGAGCCGCCCAATAAAACTTTTTAAGTTTCAAAATAAAAACCATAGAAAAAGGTACTTTCAGTTTTTTAAATATCAGCTTTCAACTCTTGTTTTTACCCTCTGTTCTTACCCTCTGTTCTCTCTCTCCCTAGTAGATAATATGTTTATTAGGTTTTAAATATATATCAAAGCAAAACATATATATATATATCTCTATGATTAAAGCAATACATTCAGGTATTTCTCTGTTGCACGAAAGATAATATGCCATGCACATTCTTGTGCAACTTGCTTTTTAAAGGCTTTCTATTGCCAATGTATCTTGGTAATAGCGTCATAGAAATATAGAGATAGTCCTCATTTTTTAGATTGTCTAATTCTCTGCTATTTGGGCATCTCTAGTTTAGTTGACCCATTCTCTACTAGTGAACATTTGGGTTGTTTTTAGTCTTGTTCAGCTTTTTAAACTTTTTATTACTTTTTTCAAGTATCTGTACTATCTAATTTCATGGAAAACAATTGGATTCTCATATGTTCCTTTGCATTCAATCTCTTATTATATTTTTTGGCTGAAGTTCAGCAGATTTCAAACAAATACAGTTGAAAAAGGGAGGAGCGTTTTCACCCCCCTCAGCCAAGTGTGTATAATCTTCTTTGCTACTGCACCTGAACTTAACAAGTGATGCTTTCCTTTCTTCTTAATTTTTAATTAAAATCAGAAGTGTATACATCTGTGGAGTCCAATGTGATGATTTGGTATACGACGTGGAATGCTTAAATCAAACTGACTAACATTATTACTCTTTTTTTTTTGAGACAGAGTCTCACTTTGTCACCCCCAGTAGAGTGCTGTGGTGTCATAGCTCACAGCAACATTTAACTCTTGGGTTCAAGCAATTCTCTCACCTTAGCCCCCGGAGTAGGTGGGTCTACAGGCAACCACCACAAAGCCTGGCTATTTTTAGAGACAAAGGTCTTGCACTTGCTCAGGCTGGTCTCCAACTCCTGACCTTAGGTAATCCACCTGCGTCAGCCTCCCCAAGTACTGAGATTACAGGTGTGAGCCCCTGCCCCTGGCCCGGCCCATTCCATTATTACGTTTTTGTAGAGAAAAACTCTCCCTCTGTTACCCCGTATACTGGTATGATCTGCTGCCCCCAAGTGATCCTCCTGCATCAGCCTCCTGAGTTGCTGAGACTACAGGGGTAGTATTTTAACATGTGCCAAGTTGGCATATGTTAAAATTTTTACAGAATTGAGGTCTTGCTACGTTGCCCAGGCTTCTAGTCTTTTTCTATCACGAACAGTAAGCCAGTCCAATTTTTAGACTGTATCTCCCGGAGAAAGCCGTAGACAGCTAGGTTCTGTCACAACAAACTTCATCGCACGCCCACTACCTTAATGTTGTAGGGAGGTATGCTCGTGCTAAGAGGTGCTCCCTGTCCAGGAGGAGTTCACACCGCAATTGCAGCTGGAAGTCTAGATGCTCTGGCACATGTGGTTTTACCCCTGAATGGTTGTGTGACTTCGTGGGGTGTGATCCCAGATAGGTTGGGTAAGCTCTGTGAGTTAGCTTCCTTATCTATGAGAAGTGATAAGGGGATATGCCTCCCAGGAATGTCATCAGAATTAGGTTAAATAAGATTTTTAAAAGCATAATGCCTAACACATAATAATTGCTCTACAAATTGATACAGACATTCTGCTTAAAACACACCCGAGCAAGTTAATCTCATTATTTCGGAAGTGGTGCTGTAGAATAGCAAGAGCAAGAACTTTGGCCTGAGTCAGCGAGGCTTGAAGACTGACCCCACCACTTCCTCTGACCTCCATTCCCTTATCACTGTTGAGCTTTGGCTCTCTCATCTGTAAAATGGGAATAATACCACTTATCCGGCTTCAGATTTTTGATAATTCTAAGAGATTGCATGAAAGTCAGGTTCTGGCACAAAGTAAGTGGCTAATAAACATTGCTAAATACAAAAACTTAAATTGGCCGTTGAGATCCAGCCGGCATACCAAGTGGGACTCTCTAAGGGGCTTCTGGGAAATGTCTACTTACGACAAGGCGGGGGTGCCGAGCAATTCCTCATTCGGCTTCTCCCTGTTCTTCATGGCTCTACTTTCTGAAAACCAGAGCATTTTCTAGTTTATCTTAGGACCTATTTCTCTCCTCAGAGATGTTTGCTCTGTTTCTTTGTCTGATCTCTGTGCTAGCCAGAAGTCTAGTGCGGCACCCACCTGCACTACTCTACTGGAAACGGTCTTGGCCTTGGGGGTCAGAGCAAAAACCAAACCCACAAGGCAAAGTGGGCTTCATCCAGCTCCGTGGATGTGGCCTTCACAATGAGACAGGAAACACCAAGTCAGCACAGAGAGTCACAGTACGGATTTCCTGAGTCCTAACCACAATTTCTGACATTCTGGTTGTTTCCCATGTGGGACCCAAGAGGCAGGCTGAGTACGTGCAGAGCATTTCAACTCAGCGAAGATAACAGAGGATAACAACCTTCACTAATCACACCTGGTGAGTCATGGCCCTTCTCCATTCAGTGAGTGAGTGAAGAGGTTACTTATTACCACATGTCAGTGAGGAAGTTAAAGCTTTATCCAGAGCACAGTCAGTGGACAGACTCCCATTTGCCTTGGGTATGGTAAACTCTCAAACACTTATTGAGTTAATGTTGCATGGAGGGCAGACCAACAGTGGAATCCTCAAGCATTTCCAAACCCAGAGGAGAGGTCACAGAGCCAGCGGTTAACCCCTGTGCTCCATGTGTGCATGGGAGGTAACATATAATATAAATGTGATAAAGTACACGGGGGTAGTGTGAAATCCTTTAATCATTATATTCAACCTCTGATGACAATTTCACAAGATAAATGCCACTTTACTCTAATTTTACAGATGAAGAAATGAATTACAAGTTTCAAATCAAATAAGCCAGGATTCCAACCCTGGTTACCCCCCTTACTTCTTATCTGCCCTTAGGAAGATGTGGCCCCTGAGTCTCAACTAAAGCAATATACCTACCTCCAGAGCACCATGAACAGTTTTAAAGATGGTATAACACAGGAATGTGAGTTGGGGCTAAAATCCAGCCTGCCTCATGACTCTGTATTTCCAGAATAGGAGCCTTTTCTAATTGCACAGAGGAATTCTGCAGGCTAGAGGCAGCAAGTCCCGAAATACCATCTAGTTCACGGTTTTCTGAGAAGATCAAGGGAGATAAATGTAGAGTGCCTTGTGCAGATCAAGCATATAATTAATGTTTGTTCTCTTCACTCCCTTCAATATCTCAGCCATAGATTTTATGTTTCGATAGAAACTATAAATAGCCAGCAACAAATTATACTTAGAATTACTCTGGCCAGCAGCCTATGCCTTCTTAGCAGAGATGTTCAAATCAAAAGCTCAGTCTCAGTCTCCAGCAGTGGTGTCGAAGGCATAGGCCATGCAGAGGACAGTCCCAGAGATATGGGAGGCCCCATTCTTCTGACCACCTTCCACAGACCATCCTCACCTACTCTGGGGTTTATAAGGGTAGCACTTCCTGGGTAAAGTGCTATCTTCACTTACATCTGAAAAGCTCTGTTCCAGCTTATCTCAAAACTCCAGCACATCACCTTTTATCCAAAGTCAACTTTGCTAACTGTCTGCAAGATAAAATTACCAAGCCCCCCAAGCCCCTTAAAGTCACAAAATTCCATCTGACCTAAATAATTTACATATGAAATGACCTAAATGACTTGCAAATGAAATCCATGGTATTGATGCCACCATCATTTACTTAGACCACTCCATATACTCTATCAGTAGATTGAGCAGACCCTAGCATATCCTTGCAGTATACCCTTAAATGATTATTTAAATTGAAGATTCACAGGGAAAATAGGTTTGATTCCATAACAAAGAGAACGAAAGAATTTGTTTCCTTTTCAATTAGATGGGCTTTGTGCATCAATTTTTAAAACTTAGGTATCTTAATATTCTTTTGTACGGTCATGACAATTAAGACCTGTTAACATAACTACTGTGAAAAATATGTTTTCTTCCCAGCTTGTCAACAGTGTAGCAAGTGACACCAAACAGAATTTTGCTGAGAGAAACCGAGAGCTCCTGGGAACGATTAGGGGAATGCGAGGTGACGTCAGGAGTCTATTTTCCTCAAGGGAATGGGGCAAGGGGCGGCAGTGGTTGCATCAAATGCCATGCCCTCCAAACCAAAAAGAATGACCGGGGGGCTGCCCTCTGCCATGGCTTCTGGGAATCCCTGACCTTGCCTGAGAACCTCTCATTTGAGGTTCTTCAGAGATGCCCACAAACCCTTTCTTGTTTTCTTTTTATCTCCTTTGTATCTAGTTCATACAATTGCAAAATTTCTCATAAAAAGCATTCCTTCTAGATTTTCCACTTTCTTTGCTATTTCTCCCCCCCCCCCCCCGAAGGACAAATTCAGGCAGGATTTTATCATTCTTTTCTTTTGGCCAGGGCTGTGGTTCAAACCCACCACCTGTGGTATATGGGGCTGGCACCCTACTCCCTGAGCCACAGGCACCACCCGGATTTTACCCTTCTTAGACCTCAAGTCAACTTAATACTGCTGCAATTTAAGCCCTAGTTATACAGGCAGCTCAGGCGTGCGAAAGGTTGTGAAAGATGTAATGACATTAAGCTTATAATCTTCTTACACCACATTAGAAACATCTGTGACCTTGTCTGTCTCCCACCACCAGACTAATGGGCTAAGGCAAGGGCAGAAACAGGCCTCTTCAGTCTTCACTAACTTCTGTGTGCTGATGCCCTGTGTGTGTGTACTAAGGTTTACTGACCGGATGAATTAATTAATTAATGGGAATCAAGGTCATGGCCTGACTGGGTTAGAGTACACTTTAAATAGAAAAGAAAAAACCGAAGTGAAGCATGAAAATGAGAAAAGGGGCCGTTGGAAATCTATGAAGTCTCAGCCAACCAGCTGGGGGACTGTTTGAAAAGCAGTGAGGGAGAGAACTGGACGGTTGGGACTCAACTCTTCGGAATAGTACAAAGGAGTTGAGACTGAATTCCATCTGCAAGAGGCTGGAGGTTTTGTGTTCCCTCACAGGGGACCCTCACCAGATTAGCTTTGCTGTGCTACTCAGAGTGTGCACAGACTCCAGAATATAAGGGACCAGGCTGAAAATAAATGTAACAAATGTCTGCTAAGCCTGGGATAAAGGGATTGGTTCCCCTACCAGTGGACACGGTTTGGGTTCCATTAAGGCCTCCTTTAAGAACTTTTCTTCAGACGCTAAATCACTGCTGATCCTGGTGGTTGCTGCATTTTGGGCAAAGCGTCAGGGCTGATCCAGGCCGAAGTGAGGTATTTCTGCCTCTGTTACTAAGCTGAGAAATTCAAAATGTCTTTTGAAGAATAATTTGTTGAGATCATGGAAATCAGTGATTACTAAGAGTGAGATTTTTAAATCACAAAAGCCTATCTCTATAAACCTTCAGTCTGACAGGATCCATGAGTTGCCCAAAATAGCCGTTCTGTGTGGACTCTGTTTAAGTTGGAATTTAATAGAATCAATCAGTTTAAGGTGAGCTGGGACAGTGCAGTTTGTGAGCTCAGCATTGGAACGTCTCTTCCCTCATTTAGAGAACTCTCCATTCAGTGTTGATCTGCCCTGAAGACAGAATACCTCCTGCCTTGGAACAGGGCTCCTGTCTTGTCCTCACCCCACCTCAATGTTTGTGTCTAATGTCTTACCTCACAACTGTCTTCTGTTGTTTGGGGTTTTTTTCCTCTCCTTGGCAGTGTCTCGCTCTGTCACCCAGGCTGGAGTGCTGGAGTGCAGTGCAGTGCTGTGATCATAGCTCACTGCAGCCTCAAACTCCTAAGCTCCAGCAATCCTCCTCCCTCAGCCTCCCAAGTACCTAGGACTATTACCACACTGGGATAATTTTTTTCATTTTTCATAGAGAAAGCAGAATATCTCTGTGTTGCTCAGGCTGGTCTGGAATTCCTAGCCTCAAGTGACCCTCCTACCTTGGCCTCACACGATGCTGGGATTACAGGTGTGAGCCATCATGACCCGCCCCTCCCAACCGTTTTTCTGATGCCTTTGCCCAGTGTTCTTTTATTAGAAGCTAACTTCAAGTTGATCCTATGATCTGATCTCACCACCCATATCTATCTCCATTCCATCTGAATCCTGTAAACCAATGGCTCTTGAACTTTACCACGTATCAGAATGCCTTTCAGAGATTTCTGGACTCCATCTTTAGTGTGTCTGATTCAGGAGGTTTGGGGTGAAGTCTGAGAACTGCATTTCTAACAAGCTCGCAGGTGATGGTGCTACTACCTTTGGGGGGCCACGTTTTGAGAATTATTGTAGTAAACAGTTTAGTTCTATCCATGTCCAAAACCTTGATTCCAAAATAAGAACATAAGTCCAGTTTCTGAGTTATATTTATAGGGAGCTCAGACATCAGAGATAGAATGCAATTTTACTTTAAGAATAACTAACTTTTAATGGGTGCTTCTTATGTATTTATTTAATCATTACACAACCCTGTGGGTTATGTATTGTTACGATGGTACCAATATTCTCATTTTAAATATAAGAAAGGAGGAGTTTAAATAAATCACACAAATTGCCTGATGTCACAAAGCTGGGTCTAGATTTAGATCTTTCTGCCCTTTGTGCAAAATTCTGGTCACTCAAACTACCCTCTGATGGTGCTCTTCTGCAGATGAGGGAGTCTCAGATTTGCATGTTCAGAAATAGCATTCTTTTTCCCAGTGAATCTAGAAGAATTGAATATGGGAGGATTGTCAGCTATTTCCATTTATTCTGGAGTAGTCTAGTGTGAGGAGACATCTCAGCCTAGATAAACTTGTAATCTAAACCTTGGAAAGTCCCATAACCCTTTGGTTTCCCATTTCTCAATCCGAAAGATTTTGCCCTGTTTGAACCTTTGGGGTCTTCACTTTATTAGCCAAAATTCAATTGCATTAATCTATACTGACAAAGAACTGCCAGGAGTTAGAATGTTCACTGTATTATCTTTCCGCAAAGAAGATCCACATTAGAAACCATCTACATGGGAAACTGTTCTATCAGGAAGTTGTGGCCAGAAGGGAGTTGGACTATTTTAATGAAAAATGTCATCAGGCTAAGGGTCCAGGCTGTTTTTCACAGCTTCTCTGAAACAATAAAGCTGAAAAACATCGTGCTACTTACATTGGTCTTGGACTTCCGTTCAAGAAACTAATCCCTTTTCATCCATTATTTTTCTCTACGGTCTTTGCTGATGTTACATAATTAAGTGCATCTGGTCTTTTCTTGCCTTAAAACTACATTAGCCCCCTTGAAATTGGGGAGATGCTGTTGTTTCATCAGCAGTAAGCTCACAGAAAAGCTCCTTGAGGGGCTGGACCGCTGCTCCAAGTGGTAGATTTCATTTAACTCCGGCAGCAAAAGCTGACATTTTCCTGTACCTTGTTGCCAGAGGAGTGACACGCTGTCTGGAGACTACAGACCATATGTACGGACAACAAGGAGACTTTGTATAAAGAACCAGACTTTTCCTCCCCGGCTGTCTGTGGAGGACAGCACAGGCCTCGTACCTTTCATGCATCATGTTTATGAAGAAGTGACCATTCATTGTAAAAACAAATATATAATTGGCGTGATGTGTGTAAGAGATGTCTGGTGGACCATTCACTGTGAAAACAAATTTGTAATTGGTGGAATGTCTGTGGGAGATGTCTTGGCTGCTAATCACAAACAAAGTTAGAATGAATCTAGAAAACCAGGGCCTTGACACATAGCATTTCTCCTTTACAAAAACATCTGCTTTTATAAAAATGTATGCAATCTGAGTTTTTAACACTGGGAAAACAAATACCAAATTAGAGAACTTACGGAATATTTTATAAAACAAAGGTTGTGAAGATTTGAGAGCTGTGGAGGAATGATATGATGTTTCATGTGCTGTTAAGCACGGGTTAATTCTCTGGCATTAAATCCACGTGCCACAACAAGCATCAAAAATAAACGGAATCAAAATAGAAATAGGGTCTCTCGTTGGGTATAAAAGAAAGCACTAGGTTGTGAAAATTTTGTTTTAGCTGTGTGTATGTACACGTGTTTGTGTGTGTATGTGTGTACATGTACCAGAAGTCCAAAGTATAAATTGCATTGCTTACTGTGGCTGCTGGTTGTTTTAGTGCCGTGGCTTGACTAGACAGCCTGTCTCTCTTTGCACACTGGCCTACAATAAGGTTGCAGCCTCGTGCCGTGATATCACTCTTCCCTGTTGATCTATAGCCCGGACTAAGTAGGTATTCACAAAAGTGTTCAGTAATACAAGTTTATACAGAGAACATGTGTATGGTGGCTTACATTACAATTTGTGCAAATTGTGTCCCCTCGCCTCCAAAATGAGCAGTTACAAGTAACATGGTTTTGGTGGCCATCTGAATTCTGAAATACAGACCACAGGCTAAAAAAGTGATCCTTTCATAAATGCCTTCTCTTACCAGCCAGTATCAAACAAACATTAAAAACAAAACAAACAAACAAAAAACGACAAAGCAAGGACAAGCTAAACACAATGATTACTACAAATAAGTCTCAGAGGGGTCCAGGAGACGAAAAGATCAACTCAACCAGGACTACAAGTAAAGAAAAACTTCCAAAGGAAAAATATTTGAGGCAGTCTGCCAGGCAGAGGAGGGGCAGGGGCGGGTTTGCTTGATAGGAGACTAGCAGGGAAAGATATGGGGATTTTCTTTCCCCATCTTGCTCATGTGATGACAAATAACAAATAAAAGTTAATAAAATGATTTTAAAGGATATTTTTATGTGCTTTAATTTACCAATATTTCATTTTCTGTTTCTAGCTTGTGAATGGGAAGGAATGTGCTATAATTCACATCACGGTGGTACTTAGACCTGTGAGTCCTCTGCTGGGTGCTTTACATGTGTTACCTCACTTATTTCTTACTTCTGCAACCTAGCAGGCGGCATATTTACCCTTGAGAGCGTGTTGGGCTCTCTAGCAGGTGAGCCCAGTTACTCAAAGGTCCTTAACCAGGGAATGGTCCTCCTCTATTGGGGAAGGTCATCCTTTTCAACCAAGCCCACAGTTTTGGGAGGGATTCATATGGAGTGCTGAGGGGAGAAGGGGACACGCTCCCAGATAGACAGATCATCAGAGTCAACCCTGGAAATCAGGGGGGTGACAGATGTTGCAGCCAGATCACCCTCACATCCCATAATTTCCCTTTCATAGGTAGGATAGTAAGTTACAGAGTGACCAGTTACCATGTTCACATTCACACGGTTTGAAAGGTGGGACCTGAGCTCCTATTTAGAGCTGTCTGACTTTAAAACAGGTCTTTTAAGAACAACCAATTCTTCGGAAGAAAAGTCCAGCTGGAAGGTCTTCTGGCAAGTTGACCTTCATGTTGTTGGTGTTTGAATGCTATTCTAGGTGAGGGATACAGCAAATTTCTCTAAAGTATTTGCTTGTTTGTTTTTTCAGAAAAGAATAATGTCTAGCCAGGCACTGTGGCGGGTGCCTCTAGTCCTAGCTACTCTGGAGGCTGAGGCAAGAGGACCACATAAGCCCAAGAGTTTGAGACTGCTGTAAGCTACCACAGCAGAGAACTCTACAGAGGGCAGCAAAGTGAGACTCTGTCCCATACAACAATAACAATAACAATAATAATAATAACATCTTAAAATACCCCCCTCTATGTTAGTGCCTTTTACTAAGTTGTGTCTTCAAATAATCAAATGATAATCTCTTGGGTGATATTTACCAAAGCCAACTAAACTCAAAAGAATTGAGTAAAAAAATATAATTAACCACTGGTTTCACTCCACTTTTTAATCATGGGACCAATTTTGAGAGAATTTTAAAATGTAGGGTTTAAAATTTAAAGTCAATGTTTTGAAAACATCTATATTTAAATGAAACAGATATTTCAAACTATTAATACATTCCATTAAGTTACTGTTTGGGGTTCAGTTATGGGTCAGTTATTGTTTCCACTTAAAGCGACAGATGTTCTGTTTTCATAGAACAGAGAAATCTACTCTGTTTGCCTCCAAAGCCTAATTATGATCGTCCCCAAACTGGGAGAGTTACCATCTTGGGGCATTTTTTGCTTTTAGTTTAGGTATAAAAAGAGTTAAGTGAAGAAAAACAGCTCCTATGTCTTTTTCTGAACGTGGAATATGATGTGCCCGTTCAGTCTGTTTTTTTCAAAGTTCTCTTGCAATAACAATCCACTGTTTTTAATGGAAAACATTTTTCTCCAGAATTTTGTGTTTTATAAAATTATAGCCAGTGTGGCTCCTATTTATTGAATATTTACTCTGCGCTAGATACTGTTTGGAATAAAGTTTTTCATTTCAACTCTCGCACCAATATGTGAGATATTCTCACTCTTCTATTCTTTGTATAAACAAACTGAGTCCCCACAAGATTATGTGATTAAAGAGCCATGTGCTTAGGTGGGTATCCAGCACAGAAGTTGAGACAAACATCTTCAGCAATATTTCCCAAATAAGGTTTTGAACAAATAGCAGCTTTGCGGGATAGTAGTTATTTTTCAAAACAAGATTCCAATGTCTGAGAAGTTTGCCAATACAAGAAAACTTTGTTGCACAATTTTGGAAAACCATTAGTGGGCATTGCACATCTTCAAGAAAGAATATGGTATGCACTGTTCCTTAACACACATATGTGTGTGCGCACACAGCCATGTGTGATTGCATATACAGTATATGTATACACATATGTGTAATCTCATTTATATAGATTCCTGTCATTATTATATAACTGGAAATAATTATTATATATACATCTATGTCTTTCACAGTACACTCATAAGAAAGCACAAGCTTATATTCATCAAAGTGCTCAAACTGGTGAGGTTTTCTACTGACCCCTGCATACCTGATCCTCTCTGCCCCTGTGCTCTCAATGTAACATAACTCGACAATGACGATAAGCTCCTAACTTATTCTCCAGTGCACAGCATAAAAGGAGGGAGCATTGCCATACTCTGAAGTTTGCATTTCCTCCATAAGACATAAAACTCAAGTGTGTTAAGAATGACCCAGAATCGTTACCTAGGACGAAGCATTAGAATGACATGAGCCCCTCACACATCTCCTAGGCAGTCCTTTTTCTCTAAGGAGAGTTATAGAGACATTTTTTGAGACAAATTGTTGATATCTGGGAAATTTCCAGTAACAAAAATGATGAAAGTTTCATTGTTAGACTCTCTCCTGACCGAAATTGACCTTGCCACAAAACAGTGGCTCCTGGTTGTATAATATCCTGCCGCTTGTTTCATCTCCAGTTCTGTTCTTAGAGCAATGTTCTGTGCCCTGCGCTTAGAATGACCGAAGATCGACTCCAGTTTCATCACAACAGTCATTTTTATGAAGGCGACTATAGTGAGATTTGAGCACAGTATTACAAATTGTACTTTAAGAGTAAATACCGTGTCAGGCTGTATAATCTCTACAGCATATCCCCGCGAATGTACTCACAGGTACATACACAGGCTTAATAGTTTTCTTTGATATTTTCATCTATGACTTACCTAAGAAATTTTATTGTCGTCCACTGTCATCCACAACAGCCTCTTTTAACTATGATTCACGTTACCATCTTCGTCAGAACATTAAGGATTCAGGAGACTTCCGCTCTGGTTTGACTCTAAGAGCGATGGGAGTTGAGCCTTTGGGGCAGTTTATTTGCTATATCTGTGACTCAGTTTTCTCCTCTTTAACACTCGGTTCATTAATGCTGTGCGGCACCCTAATTGATTGATCCAAGAATCAAGGTGATATATATATGAGCGTGCTTGGGCTCCCCCCACTTCTGGACTCATTATGCTTGTATTCTCTTTTAAATCTGTTAAATACAAATTTCCCTGCTTCTTATCATAGCCAATGACTTTTCGTTGAACATTGGACATGGTTGAGTTTTTCTACTCTCTTGTTTTCCTTTACAGAGTATTTTGGCAAACAGTGAAGCTGCCAATCAGTTTGAATGCTGTGAGTCTTGTTCACAAGCTTTGTTAGAGACAGTTTTGAGCAGCATTTACCCCAGAAGTCATTTCACTAACGCATGACTGGAGTCTGCATTAAACGCCCCCACATGATTACTAAAAACTCTTCGCCCTGATTAGTTAATGCTCAAGTGACACCCTGGCCTTTGTCAGCTCTAGAAATCGTTCTGCCTACATGCTGCTCTTTGTCTGGAGTCTTACTCTTCTGTGAACTGTTTAGTCCTCAACAAAGACAGTGATTCCAATGCAGACATTTGCAGCAAGACTTTTTTGTTTTGTTTTATTTGGCTTTGTTAATAGCTCTTTTTCTTTCTGTAACTCTACAGAGCAACTTCAGGCAACTTCAAAGGACCTCAGCCTCTCTGCACACTAATTTCTGTCTGCTCAAATCCCGGAGACCACTGGGCTCTATCTGGGTTTTCCTTCCCTGTGGCTGTGATATAGAAACTGCCCTTAGCAGGAAGCTGAGGGGGATTGTTGAGCCCTGTGGATCTTTCTCTTAACCCAGGGAGTGTAGTCCTTATTTTATTCTTTTATTTTTTTTCTTTTCATTTGTCTCCAAGACCAGATACCAAAAGCCACCAGTCAGTCAGTCATGTATCCCTGGAAATGCTGTTGCACTGGACTGGAACCCATTAGCTATGGCCAAGTCAACAGGTTATGACACCGGCTCACATGGCCCTTATCTTCTTATCCAATAGAGGTATTAAGATACAAAAAGAATGTGTAAAGTGAACAAGGACATGTCTGACAGAAGGAAGCAAAAGGTTAAATGAAAAACTTGTTTCTCTATTTTACGGGGCTTGGGGGGCATATTTGCACATGCTGTGATTGTGCAGGACTGCCAGGGTTCAGGAAGCAGACGCTGTCAGTGTGGGTGCATTGGACGGACCCCTTGTTGGGGGGGAAAGGAGCTGAGGTGAATCCGGACTTTGTGACTACATTATTTCAAGTCTAGGTTGATCCACCTGCCTTCAAGTCTTATTTTATAGAAGCCGAGGGTTGGTTATTTTGAGATTATTTAGTGTCCCAGACATTTCCTATAAACATTGTGATTTTATTCATTAACACCAAGAAGGTAGGTTTTCTAAAATATAATTAACAATGGTTGAAAAACTAAAGAGACAACTCATGATGAATACGATCAGTAGCTCTGTAAATCTGCAGTTCTTATGAGCTCCAAAACTTGGAGATGAAGGCAACACAGGTCTCAGCTGTAAGAAGCGTTGTTTGACTCATGTTCTCTGCGTCCTCCTTCCTTCCCTTTTGAGTGCAGTTTCTTCAGAGCTTGCCGACTGTAGCATCACCCCATCGACCTTTTAGCACACAGTAGTTCTGCAAGAACATCCCATCACATCATTCCATGAAACGAAAAAAGTGAAATCCTGCCGATCAGTGGTTGAATATTCCGTAAGAAGCATGGCGTGCTTAACCTTCTGAATAGTTTAATTCCAATTAAATATTTCGATTAAAAAATTAAACATAACCCATAAGAAGAGGGTTACCTCTGAAAAAATTTTAACATAAAAAGATGAGCCTATTTTTCTAGGCAGAAAAAAATATAATGACGTGTAACTAAAGTGCGAAATGAAATCCGTAGAGAGTGATTCCCTATTCTCTTCCATGAGAGATGGATACCTACAGAAGTACGTGCCGACTCCTACAAGTAGGGGAGCCTCGGAAGAGAACACAAACTAGACGGCTCCGAGAAGCCACTTGACTGCTTTTCCATATCTTCTTTTAAAAATATATTAAATCTTAAACCCCAAACAGGAACCAGATAGAATTAAACATGATGGTGGCCACCAGGTGGCAGCGGTACCTCAGAAACGTTCCTGAACAACTCCTCGAACAACATTCCTTTGAAACAATAGCCTTTGCCCTATTTCTTCATCTCCTCACCCCAAATTCATACGCACCATTTTCCTATATTTATAAATATTGTTAGTGGAATCATCATCTCTACTAATAGCTTTATTCGTTTTCATTCTTACCTCCTAAGGAAAATAACATCATCCCCACTAAACCCCAACTTTCACTTCTCTTAGGTGCTGTATGTAATTTCTAGGACTTTCTTCTTTTTTATTAAATCATGTTTGTGCACATCAATTCTATCATAGGATACAGTGTGTTGTTTCCATATACAATTTGAAATACTTTCATCCAATTGGCCAACATAGCCATCATGTCTTTCTCATAATTGTGTTAAGACATTTATATTTGACATTTAGAAAGGTTCACATATACCCTTATAGGATAAATCATAGGCGTGATCCCCGCAATCACCCTCCCTTCACCCATCCTCCTCCCTCCCCTCCCCGCCCACTCCCCTTTCCCAGTATTCTTGGACTCCATTTGAATTATAGCTTTCCTATGATAGCTAACAATTAGTTTCATAATAGGGTTCAGTACATTGGATACTTTTTCTTCCATTCTTGAGATACTTTGTTAAGAAGAACATTTTCCAGCTCCATCCATGTAAACAGGACAGAGGTAAAGTCTCCATCTTTCTTTGTGGCTGTATAGTATTCCATGGTGTACATATGCCACAATTTATTGATCCATTCATGGGTAGATGGGCACTTGGGCTTCGTCCGTGACCTAGCAATTGTGATTGGGCTGCAATGAACCTTCTGTATTGTATCTGTATTCAGATATCTGTATTGTAGCGTGATTTTTGGTCTTCTTGATATATACCTAGCAAAGGAAATATAGGATCAAATAGCAGATCTATATTTAGTTCTCTGAGTGTTCTCCATATGACTTTCCAAAAGGGACGTATTAGTTTGCATTCCCACCAGCAGTGTAGAAGTGTTCCCTTTTCTCCACAACCCTGCCAGCATCTGTGATTTTGGGATTTGGGGATATGGGCTAATCTTACTGGCATTAGATGATATCTCAAAGTAGTTTTGATTTGCATTTATCTGATGATTAGGGAAAATATACTACTGGGACCTCCTCAAATTAAAAAGCTTCTGCACAGCCAAGAACACAGTAAGAAAAGCAAGTAGATAGCCTGCAGAATGGGAAGAGATATTTGCTGGTTATTCTTCTGACAAAGGTCTAATAACCAGAATCCACAGAGAGCTCAAACATATTAGCAAAAAGAGAACAAGGGATCCCATCTCAGGGTAGGCAAGAGACTTCTAGGACTTTCTTGATGGTTTGGGGGTTTTTTGTGGCATTCTCAACTTTATTTCCTCTTGTGTTCATTTTCTCTTGTCTCTATAAATATGCCCGGAAGTATCTGTGCAGTACTGCTCAGCTAGGCATTAAGATCAATGTTGGCTATTTGCCTCCTCATCTCATCCTTCCTGTACCATAGAAAGACTTGCCCTAAGAAGAGAAATATGAACTATTTATTTTTAGTTCCCTGTTCCTCAATCTGCTAAATCGTGTCTTCTATCTCACAGAAGTAGAAAAAGAAAAAAAAAGCTATGGAGCATAAATCTCGTATGATTTTTGTCTTCTCTTAACATTTCCTGTCAATTTGCCTTTAAGGATGTGGAGCTTTGAGAATTTCTTCATCTTGTTCTTTCTTATTGTTTCTTCAGCTCGGGTTAAATGAAGTCCATACCCAAGGGTGCTTCTTTAATGAGATGTTATTGCCAACACGAGCTTCAAATATAAACTGCCTTACTTCTTAAAACAACTGTGCCACTGCAGAGAGTCAAGAATAAAACCAAGAAAGGAAACTGAAGGTTAACGTGTAAGACATCTCGACCAACAATCTGAGAACTTTTAGAGGAAAGGTTTATTTACATGTTTCCCAGAGTCTGTGAGTAAAAAGGAGGGGCTTTGATAGGGCTTTGTTGCAGACAGAAACTGATACACCGGAGAGGCTAAGGCAGAACTGTCAATTATATTTTCTTCCTAGCTGGGAATCTGCATCAGACACAGATGTCAGATTGAGGAGAAGTGTTATGTGCAGTGACACATGCAGATTCCTGAGGAATCTCTCGGGTAAGATATGCTACGTTTCATGGATGGAGAGAATATCGTTGCTTAGAGAGCATTAGCCAATATCCATTGACATAGAAAGTTGGTTCATGGGAAGGTTTCTCATGCTTCCCAAAGTTCCATGTCTGGTTATGGGAAAACTTAGGTTTCTGGAACAAACATTGCCCAGGTGTACAGTGTAGTTATTAAATATTTATTGCACATAGTACTATGGTAAGGGATGAATGACATATGGGATGCAACCCACCTTATATGATATGTGATAGACGGTAAGGGATCGATGTATGTAACTTCCCTGCTCCAAATAAGAAATTGCTGTAAGCTTCAAGTAAGACATATCTGCATTAAAATTTTGCTCCTCCACTTACTGGCATAAGGTTTTTGACATTTGTAAGTTTAGTTTTCATCTCTGTAAAATTAAAATAGGATAGTAGCACCTAACTTGTAGGCAAGGTCCTTTTTTAGGATTGGCCATGTCTGCTATCAATAATCAAAGAATTGAATCTATTAATATTATTATAAAATATTTTCAGGTATAGTTGATGAAATACATCTAAACAAGGGGAAAAAGAACATGAAGCCGGTCATTACAACTGATTATTAAGCTAGGCACAAAAGAATTATTTATTAAATTCTTTAGGACACAATATTTATATACTATTCTCTTCTCTGAAAGGAATTTATCTCTAGAAAGAACTGAGAGTAAACTTGAATAACTTTCTCTTATATTGGGAGGAGGAAAGTTATTTAAGATAATTAGGTAATAAAGGTAACTAGACTTAATAAAATTATTAACTGTCCACTCTACAAATTGTTTTTTATTCTATTACTGTTTTCGAATGTACTTAATTTCAGCCAAGAACTTGATTCTTTTTAAAAAATCATAATTAGTAAAGAAATTTATAACTAGGGGTCTATTTCTCCTTAATGAAAAAAGTAGAAGTCAGAAGCTAAGTTGGATTTTTTTATCCTTTATAAATGCATTTTTAATACATTTTTATCCTTTAGCACTGAACAAATACATATTATAAGTATACAAAATGAATGAATTTTCAGTTAGAGAGGAAATATTCAATTAACACGTAATGCCCAAGTAGGACTACCAAATATCCAATCTGTGTTTATGTCATTATCTAAATACTTTGACTGTAAAGATAATTTTCTTACAGTAATGACAAATAAAGCAATAAAACTCAATTTGTTGATAGAAGTGGCCAAGGTATTACCCACACATTCAGTTTTGAAAAATTCAGCATGTAATTTTTTTTATATAGAAAGAAAACATTAACATGGCCTTGAACTCTGAGCATAATGCTTTCATGAACAGTTGCAAACTAAATTTATTTTTCTTCATGTTTTTTGTGCGTCCAAAATTCAATTACAATGTACGCCATTGTCATCATCTCTTCTAGAGAAATAATAAATAAAATCTTGTCCTTCCCTGCTTCACTGTCGCCAAGGACTGTGCAAATTCAATTATGAAACCTCAAAATACACTCTTGGGAACCAACCTGAAAAGGTCCTATTAAATAGGTATCTGCCTAGGTATCTTAAATTGTAGGATTTAACAGATATGTCTGTGACAATAGCTTAACTCTAGAGCAAAAAAGAATGTAAATTATTTATCACTTTTTTCCTGAGCTCCTGACAACCTAACCTACACATTCAGATAATGTATAAAATGCTACAGACGTGTTTAGACATGAAATACTCATTATATTTTGTGAGAAAACTAATTTAATGTGTATGTATATAATATTGGCTTTTAAAAATAAAAACTCTAAAATCATAAGTCTATTCAAGTTTTGCACAAAATTTCTCTCTTCTCTCCCCCTCCTTTATCTCTATAAAGGAAGTTGAAAAAATCCAAATTTAGCACAATGAAAATAAAATAGAAGGTCAAAACACAGCTATCTTATTCATAAAAATATCCTAGATAAGAAGTTGCTTATACTGGTAGGCATATTTTTGGCCACAACACACATAAAAAATAAAGTATGATATTCAGAGATGTTTAAGTGAACAAGAGTATGCTATCACCACATTCCATCTTTCACATTATTATTCTCAGCTGGTTCTTCATTCATTTTCCTGAACAAAAATGTCAGGGTGCTATAAAGCCCCCAAGTAGCAGATTAGATTGTTCAAGCCTTATCCCATTAAAACTTTTTTATATTGAAAAATTAAAAACTGTTATGTGGAAGCTGTATTAAAAAAACAATGTACACTCACAAGTAATCTCCTGGTGTGTTCTCATCTTAATCAAAACATGTCAGCATCCCTTCTATTTCCTTTTAAGAAGGAGATTATATCAGTTTGACTTCACGTGAATAAAGTTGAAACTTTTTCATAATGGAAAACAGGGGACCAGTAAAAATAAACGAAAAATGCGGAGTGATATTGAAAACTAAGGCAGTGTCCTAACAGGACTCCAGAGTGGGCTTTCTTCTTGGGCTACCCCAAGTCTTGGGTTACATCATAAGCCTTAGACAAGCCCCCACTTTGTGAAATGCTCTCTCCAATTTTCTGTTCACTGATCTCTCCATCATTCACCAAATTTCCTCCTCGGTAAAGCACCCAGCAGTGTCTAACCAGTGACCTGGCCACATGAAGGTTACTTGAAGCCTGTTTTGCTTGTCTGCGGTGACAGATGTGAAAATTACTCAGGGACCTTTCTCGTGCGCAGCAGCTGTTCTTAGTGTTTGCATCCTTAATGCTTAGCCCAAGACATCTTTTCTTCTTCCAATATGTGGCAGAAAAAAATAAAAAGACACCCCGATAAAGTCAAAATGAGAATAAGTCTCGCTGATTTTATTTAAGCAGTACTTTTTGAGATCCTACTATGTGCCAGGGACATGGTTCTAGGTAAGGCATTCGTGGCACTTTCAACTCTGGCAGGGGTAAAGAGACTGGTGAACAACACACCACATGCAAGGTAGCAATATTATAAGAAGTATAAAGATAGTATTAATATAGGGGAGCTTAACGATTGATGATAACAGAGAAGTTCTCCTTTTATAGTACATATTCTAGAGGACTTCTCTAATACGGTGACATGTTAACAGGACGGAGGGAACTTACAGAGTAAACTAAGTGGCTGTGACAGAAGAGAATTCCAGGTACAGGATACAGGAATTGCAGTGAAGTCACGGAGACAGGAACATGCTTTGTTTGTTTGAGAGCAGTGGAGCTAGTAAGAGATGGGAAAGGGTGGGCAGCTATGTCTGAGATGTTGCCAGTGGCAAAGCCATGGGGTCTTGGGGTTTGTATCTAATAAAAAGAGCAGTTTGTGATATGACTTCCATTTAAAAAGGGGGAAGGATTAGACCTTGAACTTTTCCTGTCCCCACAGGCTGCAATCAGTGCAGCTGGAGATTTAGCTTTGGCTCTGGCACCCGCACTCAAGCTTTGCAGCTTTATCTGAGCAGGTGTAGAGGGAAGCTCCGTGGGGACGACAGGCGGGCTCTGAACGTTCATCTTTATCCAGCAGATGAGAGAAAACACTCCCTGTCCTTCATTTGGTTTTACAAACATTTTGACATTTTCCAATAGTTTTGGGACCCCTGTATTTCTTTGCATTATAAGACCTGAGCCTGGCCAGATAGGACCATTCAGTGACAGATGAAAATTGTAAGCTGTGGATGCATTTTCACCTAAATAAACAAGATCATCTGACCTCTTTTTGGATAGATTCAGTGGAAGCAATCAACAATAAGCATAAATGAAACGTTTGTTATGAAAAATGAACCAAAATATTCTTACCAGTATTTTCTTTTTTTTATTGGTCAGTTTCTTGAAAGAATCTTTTGTTTCACTGATGGCAAAAGTCAAGGAGACACTATTGAAATTATAACACAAACAGTGACTCAGGGAAATGAAGGCAGATTTTTTTTTAATTGCAGTAATCTTCAAAAATGCAATAAAGAGAATTTTAAATCTAGTTCTCTCCCTCAAAATAGAAAATGAGTGTTTCTCCCAAAGTGGCAATCTTTAAGATGTGTTTTTACTGTACCATTATCCCAAAAGCATTTGTAAATGTGTTAAATTGAGTACAGAGGTGGAGAAAAGTTATTCATCGCTTCAGAGAGCAAATCTATGGGTAATTGAACTTACGAACCACACCTTTCTTTAACTTCTTCTAATGGTGAGATTTTATAAAGAATGAATTTATAACTAAATGTAGCCATGTTTATGCTTGGTTAACTTTTACTATAAATTCAGGGGCTCTTCCAAGTGTAAGCATTATTTCTTTCTTTTTTTCTTTTCTTTTTTTTTTTTTTTTGAGACAGAACCTCAAGCTGTTCCCCTGGGTAGAGTGCTGTGGCATCACAGCTCACAGCAACCTCCAACTCCTGGGCTCAAGCGAGTCTCCTGCCTCAGCCTCCCAAGTAGCTGAGACCACAGGTGCCTGCCACAACACCCGGCTATTTTTTTGGTTGCAACCATCATTGTTGTTTTGGTGGGACTGGGCTGAATTTGGACTCGCCACCTTAGGTGTATGCGGTTGGCGCCTTAGCCACTTGAGCCACAGGCACTGAGCCAGTCTTATACCTTCTTATACCTAAGTAGGAGGTGTTGCAATGGGACTGTGATGGGAATTGTTCTCTGAAAATGAATCCTTCCTTTCCTGCTTAATATTCTCTGAGCATGATGAAATTTGTGATCACTTTGGAGCCACCATGACTCCTTCCAAAGTTCATGAACAATAATGTCTATATTTAGTGTTATTAAGAGGATTGAGTTACATCCTATCCTTTACCCATTACTATAGGAAGTTAGTAAATATTAGTCCTTCTATTTCTAGGAGTTACCTTCAGGTACTGGTTAGTATTCTCAAACAAAAGTATAGATAAAAGCCAAACTAATGCCTCAGACATATTAAAATAAGAACCATTTTAGTTAAAATCTAAGGTTTTCTATAGCTTATAGTTAAATTTCGCTTTGATCAGCTAGGTAAATTTATTAACCTCAAAAAGAGAAGCAACTTCGAAAGCTAAAACTGTGTGAAATAATACAGTAAATTGTACAAGGTAATTATTGTGTCTTTATTTCTTCTATTTTAAACATCTTAAGCATTGTGGCCGTGACTGGGTCAGGCTAGCCAATCGGCATTAATGACTGGCATTTACAGATGCCTGTAGATTGATTTAACTAGTTTAAGCCTTCATAAACTCACTCAGGAAGGCTAGAGTTGTGAAGAATGGGATCAAAGAGTACTATGGACTCTTTACTGCCAACGGAGAGGAGATTCTCTAAGCAGCAACCCTCAGGCTTGAATTCAGGGGTCCTGTCCCAGAGGTGCGGGAAAGCAGCTATGTTTGTTTTCCTGCTGTGCGAATCACCAACTCTGGTTGTGCTCAATGAAAGCTTGATCGCTCACATGCAGAAAAAGATGTTAATGGGAACTTGGAGTTTGAGACATAAGCTTCAGCTGTTCTGGAAAATAATACCTCATAGATTAAATGGAGAAAGTGAGGAAAAGTAAATTAAATAATCAAAGATTATGAAACATGGGCGTAAGGAATTTAATATGAAGGTTAACCGACCAAAGTTTTAGAATACAGCAGAGAACAAAAGAGAAATAAAGATGGGCACCACGTCAATAAAAATGATGTGTGCTTCTTCTATGCATAAAACCTCAAAGCTTCCTTTTCTATTTTGATAATTTAGGCCTCATTAGGGCAATGAAATTTGCCTAATTTTTTTTTTCACTTTTGATTTTCAAGTGCCTAGAACAGTGCCGGGTTATAGAGGTACTCAGTCAGTATTTGCTGGTTATCTGACTAAATGAATGAATGAATGAATACATGGATGAATAGGGGAGTAAATGGATGTATTAAAATCAATAGCGATATAAAGTAGACCTTCAAATGATAAATTGAAGAAACCTTATTCAGAAAGGGTGAGAGGAAGCCCTTTGTAATTTCTTGAAAGGGCCATTGATAGAGGGACTTTATTCCCAAAGCCAGGAGTCAAACCCCCACGGAAAGTCTGGTGAGAGGTATCCATTGCTACCATTTTTCATCCACAGCCTTTGTCTATCGACTAGACAAAATCTAAATCTACTATTTAGATTTCCATTGTAGTAACTCTGACAGATGCTATACACGTCTGTCTCTCCCATAAAGAAGATTCTAGTCAACATACTCTGGCATCAAATTACATTTTTACTTTCAATTTTCCTGATGGTTAATAATGTTAAGCATCTTTTCATGTGCTGATAAACCATTTGTATATTTTCTTTGGAAAATTATCTAATCAAGTCCTTTGCCTATTTTCAAATCAGGCTTTTTTTATTATTGTGTTCAAGTTATGAATCTTCTCAAGGTTGTTTTTGTTTGTTTGCTTGTTTTTGTCTTCTAATAATTGAAGTTTAAGAGTTCTTTTCACATTCTGGGTATAAGATCTTTACCAGTTACATAATTTGCAGATATTTTTTCCAGTTCGTGACTTATCCTTCCATTTTCTTAAAAATGTCTTTTGAAATAAAAAACCTTTTCATTGTAATGAGCTCGACCTATTATGCTTTTTTATGACCCACGCTACTGTTGTCGTGTCTAAGAACTCTTTGCCCATCCCAAGAACATGAAGACTGTCCCCTGTGTTTTACTGTAGAAATTTTATAGTTTTACCTTCTATGTTTAAGTCTATGAATCACTTTGAGTTAAGTTGGTTATAATCTAAATTTTTTTTAATGTAGGTATCCAGTCCCAGTACTACTAGTTAAAAAGACTTGTTCTTACTCTTATATTGTTCTCATGTCCTCGTCAAAAATAATAAGCAATTACATATTTCTAAACTCTTTATTCTGTTCCATTGATCTATATGCTTGTCTTTATACAGTTTCCATTATTGTAGCATTATAATATGCTTAGAAATTGAGTAGTGGAAATTCTCCAAATTTGTTCTTGCTTTTTAAAAATTGCTCTGGATATTCTAGACTCTTTGCACTTCTGTATAAATTTTGGGAGAAACTTCTCAATTTCTACATAAACCCATGCTGGGATTTTGATAGTTAAATCTATGGAATAATTTGAAGAAAATTGCCTTTTGGACAATATTGACTTTTATAATCCATGATAAGGAAATGTATACTTTAGATTTTCTTTAATTTCTCTCAAGAGCACTTTATAACATGCAGCATACAATAATTTTACTTCTTTTGCTAAATTGTCAGTAGGTGCCTTTTGTCAGAATAAAAATTTTTTTTTCTGTTTGTGGTTTTTTGGTAATTTTCATTATGCATGGATGTTAGATATGGGTCAATGCTTCTTCTTCATCTTTAAAACAATCATGTGTTTTTCCCCTTTATTCTATTGGTATCGTGTATTAACTCATTTCCTAATGTGAAGTCAATCTTGCATTTCTAGGAAAAATGCCAGTTGGTCTTGGTGTATAATCCTTCTCAATATGTGTTATATGTTGTTGAACTGACCTTTTTAGTAATTTATTGAAGTATTTTGTATCTATGTTCATAAGAGACATTTGCCTACTTTCTCTGTGATATCTTTGTCTTTTGTATGTTGAACTTAGAGACTGAGCTGAGAAATGCTTCTTCCTGCACTATTTCCTGGAAGAGGTTAGGTGTTAACTCTTGATTTGTTGTTTGATAGGATTCATTACTGAAGCTTTCTTGGGGTGTACCTTTCTTTGTGAGAAAATTGTCAACAACTAATTCAACTTTATATGTTAAAACATTTTATTTCTCTTTGTTGCAGCTAGAAAAATTGTTTCCCTTCTAAGAATTTGTCTATTCTATCTATAAGTGTGTAAGTTGTTGGCATAAAGTTGTTCATAATATTCCCTTATAATGTAGTATTTTGGGGGACAGCCCCTCTTTCATAGGATAGAAGAGCTCAGAAAGGTAGTGGGTGAGAAGACTAATTTAGTACATGATTAATAAAATTGTTCTCTTCCTTCAGAACTATCCTTGCAGCTACCTCAGAGCTCCAGGTGGGGTAAGCCTTTTTGACCTCTCCAAATGTAGCATACGATGGTTAGTCTCCTGCCCAGCTCTCCTCATCCCTCCCTGCCTTCATAATTGTCTACCAATTTGTTTTCTAGAAATTCTGTTTCAAGGAGGTGGTGATAAATAAAAGGATTATATAAGCAAAGGAGCTGGGATCCTGGGATCAGGGTAGAGGCAGCATTCTAATTTATTTGAAGAGTATGATACACGTAGTCTAGGGATGATTGCCTAATTTTAAGAGTATTCCAGCCAGTGTGTTTATGAATGGGGGCAGATGTAGAATTATTTTCACCCTACTTTCTTATAAATAGGTAACACTGTTTCGAGCCAAATAAAATAGGCAGCAAATGGATAGATCACCAAGATTATGTCCTGTACACTCCCTCAACATTGTAGTAAGTGAGTTTAATTTCTACTAGACTCATTTAATCAATCGTTAGATCTAGTGTGTGTGTGTGTGTGTGTGTGTGTGTGTGTGTGAGTATTTTGGGTTTTTCTCTGATTTCCTTAATATTTTGGCCGGCTATTGGAAAAGTCAGTGCCAGGATATACCAACAAGATGACATTCGTATCCAAAAGTAAGCTTAATTTTTAGATTTCAGAAGTTCAGAGAATAAATAGGTAGAATAACAAAGCCTAAGACTCTTAAAAACGTGAGCATATAAGAAGGTTGATCTCCACATGAGTTAAATTCGATTTCCATGGGCTCAATGCTCCCAATGTGGAAGGAAGGCTATGTTCATGACGTGTCCAAAATGACTGGATAAGTAGTTATGTCATAAACTCAGCCATTAAATAACCATATCAGGAAGAAGAAACAAGGGATGTATCACTTAGGAATATAGAAGATGCTACTAGACAGGGAAGATGAGCCAGAGAGAGACTAGATTTTAAAAATAGATAACGTAAATAAAATGAATAGATTTGTTCAAATGGACTACAAGAAAGAGCTTGCTTGGGGATAAGAAAATGTCATTAGAATGGATAACAGAATAATGAACTGCCCAATTCCTTGCTTCTTTTTTTTTTTTTTTTCATTTTCTCTGTCTAATAAAATCCTTCTTAGACCAGAAAAAAACATTAGTTAGAGGCCTGAAGGCCAAAACAGATGAGGGCATCTTCAGATATCACCTATCAACTCGTAATTAGTTCCAGTTTCCTGTCTTAGATTTGTTATATCCCAGGGGCTGAGGGAACTTGCAGATGAAACTGCTGAGCAGCTGCCAATAACCACGACGCCAGGCTCCGACCAGACAAGGAAAAAACACACCAATTTTGTTCCAGTTCTCAAAGGAAGAAGAAAAGGTAAGCCACAAAATATACCCAGTGAGTCTGAGAACAACTCTAGGTGCAATTTGAAAGTGAATTATTTAATCTAGGAAAGAAAAAAAGACAATCATTGAAGCCACCATGAATTCAATAAGAACAAATTATTCCAGGTTACTCTTTCTAAAAGAGTTACGGGAATAGCATTTCAGCAAAGGGTAATATCCTGCCAATATTGAGGTTAGAAGGATCATGTTCTTGTAAAAAACAAGGGATGAATGACAATAATAAAAATGCCATTTTTCTCGTATATAAATTTATTAAATCAGAGACTATATATTTTTTAAAAGATGACAATCTACTTCCAAAAAATAAAAGCATGACAGTGTTGTAATTCTATATTTAGCTATTTTCCTAAATTCTGTTCTCTTTCTTAAATTGTCCCTTAAGAAAACTCTCTGGCATCATTCTCTACGGAGACAGATTCTTGCAGAATGTTTATGCCTCACATGCTCTCTCCTTTTATTTTTGCAGGTTTTATCAAGTTTAAGAAATCATCAGAGAATTCAAGAAGATAGTAGAAGTACAAAATAAGCATATAAATCTGGTAGCATTCATAAAGCAAAATAGTAACTATTTACGATAGTATAGATAATTTCACAGATAAAGTCACAAATCTTGTAAAACTCTTATGAATAAATGTGATTAGAAATGTATGAGACTAATAGGACGATGTGTCTCCACTGAAGGACTAAATACAAAGCGTGACTAGGTGGCCTAGGAAGAGAAGACGAGACTGTTCCCGTCAATTCTATTACATGTCATTTTCATTCTCATCAGGACTTTCCTTGGCACTTGGCATAAATGATTCTGAAATTCATTTGGAAGAAAAAAATTTAAAAATATGTAGGAAAATTCAGTAAAGAAATAATGAGGAGAGATCACTCTCCCAGAGAGCCAGTTGTATTTTAAAAGCATAATGTAAAGTGGTGTCGGTGTCAAACAGAGCCAATCAAAGTGGAGCAGAGTTTTTCTCTGTGTGATCAGCATCATCTTCATCTTCAGCACCACTTTCATTTGTTTCCTGTCTTCTGTGGGCCAGCCACCATCCTGCGTTCTCTCAGGTGTTATTAACTCATTCAGTTCTCATGACCGTCCAGAATCATAGCCCTAACCCTGCTTTTACCCTTCAGTTCCTGGTGTAATTAGTTACCAATGTAGCATGGTGCACGTGTGCTACCGGGCTAATGAAGGAAAGGAAGGAAGGGCTGGCATCACTTATTAAAACCAAACAATAAAAAGAGCAGGACTGGGTTAAAGGAAGAGAGTGTATTATTTGATCTAGGGGTTGGGAAAGCCCTATGCCCCCTTCACTTCAACCCTGCTAGAACACTGCAGGATTTCTGGTGATTCACTTAGGAAAATGGGGACAACTCCTCAAAATAGGTTTCCTGATGACAAGGCAACACCACTCCTAGGATGCTCAGAGAGGGGCAGTGACTGACATCAGTAGTAGGGCTTGATATGGGGGGTAAACGCGTACAGCAGGGCTCCGGGTTGTGCGAGCCATCTCAGTATGGTGGCAAAGTCAGCCAAGGGTTAAGCAATTTGAGGAACGACAACCTGGGACCAGTCTCCACAGGCCTGTTCTGGTAGATGTCTTAAAAGTGTCTTAATTTTCAAGAAACCCAAGGATACTCATGGTTTGGGAGTCACAAAGTATAGAATCTAAACACCTTTCTTTTGTTTTACATCCAGTAATGGAAGAGTTTGTTCTCTCCTGTCCTTTGAGGGATCGTGAGCGTAAGGCCACTAATTATCAGCTGAGCATCTACAAGACTCAGCAATCCCCCGGAGCCGGTGGGTCTTATGGGAAAAGCCAACAGGGAAGGTTAGGGCTGTGAGGAAGGGTTCTCTGTCTTTGTGGATGAGGTTTCGTTTGTTTTATTTTTTCCAGTTCCCCACTGCTATAGATGGTCAACGCGCTGAGAAAAACGAGAGTGGAGCCGTTAAAAAGCTGGAGAGACACAATATATGCATATATCACAATATTATTATACATTCTGTATGGGATGCAAATTTTTGTTTAAAAAAAAAAAAGATGGAGTGACAGATGACAACCAGGAGATGGCACACACTCCCCAAGAATTCTCAGGACCATTGAGACTAAACTGACATCCTGATATTTATAAAAACAGTGATGTCAAGAGGCTAGAAATTTGAGGAATACTCAGATACATAAAATTGTGTGCCTGTGCGTGTGTGTGCGTGTGTGTGTCCCTTCTGGGAGGAGACTCCTTGAAATGTATCTAATGGAGGTTGAATTGGGTGTCATTTACTTCTTATCCACAGATTCTCTCCCCCACTTTTTTTTTTTTTTTTTTTTTTTTGCTATGAATATACATCATTCCCTAGTTCCTTAAGAAAACCTGAGTTTCTACATTTTGGCTATGAAGTGGGCACACTGGTAACTGATGTTGATATGCCTCTTCTGAAAACCGTGGCCACCCCAAAACATGTACATGAACACAGGTGGCAGCTTTATTCCTAAATCCGAAAACTAAAGGCAATTCAATTGTTCATCCACTGTTGAATGTATTTTTTTTAAAGTGATTAATCCATATGATGGGAACACTACTCAGAAATTAAAAGAAAATCTACTGTCTTATTTCTTAATATGAATGAACCTCAAAAACATTATGCTCAGTGAAAGATAGATGATGCAAAAGACTACATATTTTATGATTGCATTCATATGAAATGTCCTAAAAGAAAAACCATAGAGGTAGATAGTGGTGGCCTATGGCTGGGAATAAAGCAAGGATTGGCCGTAAAGGGGTATAAAAACTTTCTTCCATGGTGGAAATGTTCTCAGATTGGATTATGGTAATTATTACCCAACTCTATAAATTTACTAAAATCATCACAATATAAAATTACAGTGGCTAAATTTTATGTTGTATAAATTGTACTTCACTAAAGCTGTTAAAAAAAAAAAAAAAAAAGCATGGCAATTACCTGTCTAGATTTTCAATGGAACAGGATTCCCCTTCCCTCTAACAAATTTGCAGCATAATCCCCAGATCACTAGATAGCTTGAAGATGAATGAAATGCAGAGAAGGCTTGGGTAGGTGCTGGGAATCATTTTGTGCTCACCCAGTAATTGTTAGCGGAATCTGACAGTCTTTGGTCATAGCAAGTATAAATCTTAGTTCACAAGTATAAATCTTGTGTCCAAGAAGTATCACACAGCTTCTCTCCCCAAATAAGGATATATTTTCAACCTTCCTTCTGACTGGTGAAACAATTACCCTCAAAGCTTCTAATAAGCATTAGAACGCCCACTTCTTACTCACCCCTAGAATTCATCCATCAGCCAAAACAAACCCTGGTGGTGGAGGTGTCTTCTAGTCCTCAACCTTCACTTTGCCTATTAGAGGTCCTCTCTGCGTGACCCCTTAGACCAACAGCCCCCTGCTGCTACAGGGCCACCCTCAGGCTCAAGAATCTCTGCTGAGATGGCCCTTGGTCCTGTCTAGACAAAAGGTTGCCCACCCCGGACATGGAGGCACAGCTGGCCTGCAGATGTGCTTTGTTTGGCCCACTCTATGTTTTGAAAACATTTAAGGCAACTTTTTAAAGACGGAAGAGTTCACCTAAAAATCAAAATTTCCAGGTTTTCTTGAAAATCAGAACATCTTGCAAAAATGGGCCACCACTCCAAATTTGCTGTCTCAGAAATGGGCGACAACTTGAGGAGCTGAGAAGGGGCTGTCCATTTACCTCCCTTTTGGCACAGGCCCGTCCCATCTCGTTATCTCCGCGACACTTAGGCGGGGTCCCAGCTGATGTTGTTATTGCCATTGGAAGGTTCTTTTAAACTTGAGGACCTTATCAGTTATTTCTACCACCTGCCTTTGCCATAGTAGGTGTTTGCGCTCCCTGGAGCAGCTGTGCTGTGCAGTCACTCCCTCTGCCACCGCCATGGCCCACCCCGCAGACTGGATGCTACGGACTGAACAAACGTTTGTGTCCTCCCAAATTTCATGTTAATTGTAACTCTGAGTAAGGTGGTGTTAGGAGGTGGGGTGTCTGCAAGGCAATTAGGTCATAAGAAGGGGGCGGGTGTGGTTGGATTAGTGTCCTTATTATAAGAAGAGACATGGGGACGTTGCTTTTTCTTGCCCCCCTGTCGTGGGAGGTCATATCTGCAAACCAGGAAGTGGCCTTTGGCACACACCAGATCTGCTGACACCGGGGCTTCTGAGCCTTCAAAACTAAAAGAAACAAGTACAGGCTGTCTCTGCCACCCAGTCTGTGGGAATTGGCTGTGGCAGACTGAGCTGACCAAGACACTGGACAGTCAGGTCTCTCCTGCTTCCCTCTCCCCTGAGAATAGTAACTTCTTCCTTGTCTGTGAAAGATCCTTCTCTCTCCATTTTTTTTTTTAATTAAGACATTTTACTTTGACTACAAACCCTTTTTTAAACTATAGGGTTTAGTATTTAAAAAACCAAAACCAGAAATGACTTATTGTCAGGAAGTGTGAGCTTTTGCCCTTTCATGGATCTCTCTTGAGATGGGAGCAGATTCATAAGTTTCTGCTTTAAGGCACAGGAGGGAGGAGAGGAAATACTGCAGAAAGGGGGAACACAGGTTAATATCTCCAAGGATCACGCCACCAGCGTAACTTTGTGTTCAGGTATCTAATTAGAGGACCTATCACTTGAACCAAATAACTCATCATTTATCACAAACACATCCCATCTTTTATTTGGAGTCAAAATATAATCTGTTCAGTGTTTGTTTGTTTGTTTGTTTGTTTGTTTTGAGACAGAGCCTCAAGCTGTCACCCTGGGTGGAGTGCTGTGGCATCACAGCTCACAGCAACCTCCAACTCCTGGGCTCAAGCGAGTCTCCTGCCTCAGCCTCCCAAGTAGCTGGGACCACAGGCGCCCACCACAACGCCCGGCTTATTTTTGGTTGCAGCCATCATTGTTTTTTGGTGGGCCTGGGCTGAATTCAAACCCACCACCTTAGGTGTATGTGGCTGGCCGCCTTAGCCACTTGAGCCACAGGTGCAGAGCCAATCTGTTCAATATTAACATCCCCTGCACTTGTGGTAGTAACACTGCAGGGCTGTGAATACTAGTAGGACATGTAAACATGGAACCAAATGCCAGGGTGTCCCGGAAATGTGGAAAGGGGGTACTTTAAGTCAGACCTTGGTCAGGAACTTCCTACCCCACCAGATAACCCTTCTGGTATCAGTCATGTGTGCAAGAGAGCAGACCTTGGAGGCAGGGCAGGATTCTGAATAGGCCAAGAGCCTAGGTAGGGAAAGGGCTGTTCCCAGAGGAGAGTCAAGTCAAAGAGGACCACAGGGGCCAAGGAAACAAATGCTGCTGCCGGGTTTCACAAGGAATTAGCAGGCAGGCAGCATTTAGCCCAGCGTGCTGGGGAGGAGCAGTGCACTCTGTAGACTGCACTTGGAGTGAACTTCGAGCATTGACAGATGGGAAGGCTGAAACTTCTACGTAAATAGTCATGAAGGCCAGAAACAAAGAAGCTGCATCCCAGGACAGAATGTCGTCAGGTCACAGAGAGGAATCTGCTGGGCTGAGACAGTAGAAAGCAAGACGTCCTTCATGTTCACATGGATGGAGCTGGAAAGTGTTCTTCTTAGCAAAGT